>JBBMOI010000009.1:4210000-4465000 GCA_038088405.1 Porites divaricata
ATGACGAGGATGACTGGAATGATTAGGGTGACTGGTATGACTATGGTGACTAGGATGACTGGGATGACAAGGATGACTGGGATGGCTAGGGTAACTAGGATGACTAGGATGACTGGGATGACTAAAAGGACTGGGATGACTAGGGTGACTGGGGTAATTAGGATGGCTGGGATGACTGGTATGGCAAGGATGGCTGGGATGACTAGAGTGACTGGTATGACTATGGTGACTAGGATGACTGGGATGACTAGGGAGGAAACTGGGATGACTATGGTGATTAGGATGACTGGGATAATTAGGATGACTGGGCTGACTAGCGTGACTTGGGTGACTGGGATGACTAGGACTTTTTTAAGTCATTTGCTTTGCTGATGGCAACTTTCTTACTGACCTGTTTCAATACTGGCTGAACAAGGAATTGCCAAACTCAATAGCTGACCACCTGTTGACATTTTTTCTGACTGAATTAAATCAGTGAAGAATGGTCTGTCGTTTAACCCAACTATGTCAAAAGACAGACCGATGTTTGAACTGACTTGTATGACAGCTGGAGGGTCTGACCAGTGGCAGTATTTTGGTTGGGTTTTTTAATGGTATAGTTGGTAGATTGCATATCTATGCGGACTCGTATATTCGTTTCCTGTGAACTTGATGAGTGCATTTCAAATCTCTTTTTGCTTCAACCAGCAAATTCTCAGCATGGAAATACGTGTTAGGAATGACTGAATTTTCTTCACATTGATGATGTGCAGTGTAGTGCTTCTTGCTGGCTGTTAATTATTTCATCGATTACAATAGTTATACAACCAATAAAATCGTCAGCCGACCTAAGACATCGTTTGATGAGGGGGAGGGGGGTGTCACCGGGTGGGAGGAGAGAAGCATTTGTTCTTAGGTAAAACTGCAGTCGTGGTAAATTGGCAAATGAATCTGTTGTTTTATTTTAGAGCTTGATTATATGACCGACATTCATCACTGCAACAACTTACCTTCCTATTCTTGAAGGTGATTTTTCAGTTTAAGTGAATAAAGTGTCTAAATTCTAAAATTCAATTCCATTTCGTTTCCACGTTCGGGAAAAATTTAGGCTACACAGTTTTCATCACAAGAAAATAAGATTTGGCATAGAGAACTGGATTATTCCTTTAATTTGTTTTAATTGATTGTGAATTTGGATTGCGTGCCTAATCTTCAAACCTCTTTGTGGAAAACAACAGCAAGTGCTTTGAGTATGAATCTTGTGGCTGTCAATCTGACTTTCGTTGAATTAATTTTGCCAGGATAATCAGTCTAATGCTTGCAATGTGGAATAAGAATTACAGAACAACAACAACAACAGCAATAATGAAGTGATTAAAATAGTCATCAAAATTTCTGCTGCAGTGTTTTAAAGTACGTTTGACAAGCTCTGAGTAAAACTGGGCGTGGAAAATTTAGTGTCCTTCTGAGGAGGTAAAGTGGGGAGATTTTGAAAACTTGCACTCATCTTTTTCAATTCCAGAGTGATCAACATGTTATTTCTCTTTACTTCTTTGAGTAAATTACCGAGCAGAAGGCTGTTGAAAATAAACCCAATTATGATGAGTGGGGAGGCTCTGTCTTGATCAACTGTCAAATTCTCAGAACTGATGGTAAAGAAAATCCGCAGCAGTTAGTAAAGAGAATAACATGTTAAAGCTTGAGACTGAAAGTTCACAGTAACCTAAAGGCCTTCAGATAAGCAGTTTGTTTTGCGGAAACAATGCAATCCTTAAATACATGTGCAAATTGAAATTCTTATTGACATCAACTGGTATCAAACTTGGAGTCTTCTTTTTCGGCCGTTTTTTTAGGGTCGTCACACAATGTCGTGACGACCCTAAAAACTGGCCGCGAAGAAGATCACACACAAGTTTGACATCTGATTTAGAGCATATTGATGTTTTTCTGTTAGATTTGTGGGATGCCGTTTAATTAAAAACAAACCGCTTACTGAAAGTCTGAAATTTGCTCCCTTTTGTTTTTTCCAACTTTTGGAGCACAAGCAATCACAAAGGAAGACGGCAACAACAATGGCACCTAACAAAAGGCTTCATATGCACGCTCGCTTTCAGTTTTTGGCGCATTTGTTCGCTTTGTATGCAAAAAAATACAAGACTGTGATAATCAGAAGTTCCAAGGTTTTAAGAACACATATTTAGCCATGTAATATCAAATTCAAAACGCGCGCATACAAAGTTCAAATCAATAGGTAAATTTAAAATGCTGAGAAAATTAAAACAACAGAAGGCTTTCCCAGCTCGCTTTCTGTCATTTTGTTGCACATTTATTCGCTTTTGTACGCAAAGCAACAAGAAAAGTAATTATAAACAATTCAAGGATTTGAGACGGAACACAAACATTTAGCCATCAAATACCACATTCAAAATGTGCGCGTACAGAGTTGAAATTAAAAGGTAAATCAATTAAAATGCGGAGAAAATTTAGAGAATAAATGATGTTCGCATAACTGCTAATTTATTTTTTCAAGTGCCGATCTTGCTGCCGTCGCTTTGTTGATTGCTTAAGGTGGCTCGACTGGATTTTTTAGGGGGGATACCTCCCAAGTTTGAGCATTAATAACGTCGCCATGAGTAAAGATATGGAAAAAAGATTACCACAACTGTATTATATAAAGATGAAAATTTCTTATGATCTGTGTTTTATTCCAATCGGAGTCGCCATGGCAACGTAACGACGCCATTATGTTTTTTATTTATCTTTGTGTTTCTCTGTACCAGGAGGTTTTTTAGAAGATCGCTTAAGGGAGCTTGTACCTGCCATAATTGCCTCAATTATGGCAAAGCTTGAACAAATTCTATGAGAGCGTTTTCGAAATATTTTGAAGCAAAGTTTTAAGCATCATAAAAACAGTGAAATAGCATGCTATCCACACAATTAGCTAATTTTTTGAGAAAATGATAAGCTTTGGAAACGCGGCTTCATCTCATAGTAGTTTGATTCCATTGAAAACCTCCTACAAAAAAAGAGGGGAATTGCTCTGGGCGATCGTGAGTAAGAAGAGTTTTATTAACTTGCATTCAGCTGCTTTTGTTACAGTTTTTGCACGTAATTTGGTCCATACCTACAAATTTCGCATTTTTCAAAAAACTGCTCGATAAATTTTTTTATAAATTTGAAAATCCCCAGATCAATTGTCAGTAGATATACCCTGCAAGTTTCAAGAACATTGAAACTGGGAAGGCTTTCAAATAGGGGCTCAAATATAACCAATTTTTCCCCCAGATTTTGTGTTTACAAGTGAGCGTCCACATTATTCACTGGCATTGTTTTCAAGTTTCATATGCACGTGCAAATTTAGCAAAAACAGAATTTGCATCAAAAAGGACCCTCGGTTAAATCTCCGGAATATGCTAATAACCGGGTAAAGAAATTAGTGATATATTATAACATCACAGCAACTCTTTGTAAGAGTTTCTGTGATGTTATAACCCGAGTAAGATAAGTAAGTGTTGCATCCTATAAGATGAGCCGTGACGTTCACCGTCTCAGCCCTCACTGTTATCTGTGACATAAGCCAATTATTAGCATATTCGGGATATTTCTTCCGAAAGTAATCGAGAGTTCTTTTTGATGCAAATTTACTACTTTTTGCTAAATGTGCACGTGCATATGAAACTTGAAAACAATGCCAGTGAATAATGAGGACGCTCGCTTGTAAACACAAAATCTGGAGGAAAAATTGGTCATCTTTGAGGTCCTATTTGAAAGCCTTCCCTGTTTTCAATGTTCTTGAAACTTGCAGGGTATATTTATTAACAATTGATCTTGGGATTATCAAATTTATAAAAAAATTTATCGAGCAGTTTTTTGAAAAATGCGAAATTTGTAGGCATGGACCAAATTACGTACAAAAGCTGTAACAAAAGCAGCTGAATGTAAGTTAATAAAATTCTTCTTACTCGCGATCGCCCAGAGCAATTCCCCTCTTTTTATGTAGGAGGTTTTCAATGGAATCAAACTACTATGAGATGAAGCCGCTTTTCCAAAGCTTATCATTCTCTCAAGAAATTAGCTAATTGTGTGGATAGCATGCTATTTCGCTGTTTTTATGATGCTTAAAACTTCGTTTCAAAATATTTCGAAAACGCTCTCATAGAATTTGTTCAAACTTTGCAATGATTGAGGCAATTATGGCAGGTACATACTCCCTTACGCGATTTATCAAAAAACCTCCTGGTACAGAGAAACACAAAGATAAATAAAAAACATAATGGCGTCGTTACGTTGCCATGGCGACTCAGATTGCGATAAACCCAGATCATAAGAAATTTTCATCTTTATACAATACAGTTGTGGTAATCTTTTTTCCCTATCTTTACTCATGGCGACGTAGTCAATGCTCAAACTTGGGAGGTATCCCCCCTAAAAAATCCAGTCGAGCCACCTTAAAGCTTTATAATATACGAAGCAGAACTTGGCTTATTGTAAGGCTCGGACAAACAGTGAGACATTACGCGCAGTAACTTTGCACTGTGTTTCCACTCCCATAAAGAGTTATAAAGCAAAATGACCACGCAGTATTTTTTATTTTTTTTGCTTTGAAACATTTCGGACAAGGTCTTCAGGGGTGGAAATACAGTGTAATTTTAAGGCTGGTTTTTGCTAGCTGCGTACCACAGACTTACGTTTAGCGAGGTCATCAACAACTGAAGTTTATTAAAATACAAAACTGAAGGTGTGAGCACAAAGATTATTCTTGTTTTCTCGTCGTAAAGGATTAGCACAACACGAGCTGAGCACAACAAAACAAACTTTGTCTTGGTTTATGTTGCTTGTGCTTATGTTGTGTTAATTCTTAGCGCGGAAGAAGTATTATAATAAGTGCGTGGGTTTCCTAAAGTTGTGCTTATCTTTTTGTTGTTGATGTCTTCACTAAACTGACGCTTGTGTTCATGTCGTTAGTAAAAACCAGCCTTCACTGCGTGTAATGTTTTACTGTGTCTAAGCCTTAAGGGGGTTTATCTGGTTCACTCAACTAGTTGGATTACAAAGTAAACAGCACAGGTACTGAAGATAACAGTATTTTATTGAACGAATAAAACTTGTCTCTGTTGTCCCTTTATTTACAATAAAAAAATAATTAAAAAAAAGTGATCTAGCCTCCCCCGTCCCTGCCGGGCTGCTTCCACTCCGCTCCGAGTCGGTGTTAATTCTTCTGTCCTCATTAGATATTCCAACTTTAAAATCCTGGTCTGTTTTATCTGATCCCTTCATTCAAGCTGGGGGCAGTTGGACACTTAGAAAATTTGGCCGGTTGTCCCTAAGTAGGGAGGGCAGCGTAAAGGAAAGTGAGAGTTTGCTCCTCATGCCCTCAGGGTCTCATTCAACTATGTCACAATACCACACCACATTAATTTGGAATTAAAATTAGCCAAAACAATTTGTAGTGAAAACTATAATTTTGGTTTGAAAGTGCGTGTCTGCAAAGTCAATATATCCTGAAAAATATCCAGAGTCGCGGACAGAAAAAAGAGGGCGCAAGACAGTGAGCTCAGTTTTCAGTGGGTCTCCGTCATCGATGCCCAGAAAATTGAACAAAGAATCGCGCTGGTCTGACCGACCTTCATCCCAAAACTTCACCAAAGAGCACAAGTCAATAATAATCTCTCCTCTGCGAAGCTACTGATATTGGATTTCTCTCGTCCTAGTTATTGTTTAGTACTTAGTGTTTAGACCTACATTAAAGGAAATTTGGAAGTGAAAATTACGCGGATTGTTAATCGTCGTTTATTGCTGTTATTCTAAAGAGTCGAAATTATCTGAAAGTAATAAAGCGAAACATTAACAAGCACAATTTACGCAGTACTGCTACAGTGCCGCGTAAACTGTGCTTTAAATATTTCGTTTTATATCTTAAAATTGGTTACCCTTATAATCTAATGTTAAATTCGTTTAAATCAGTGCCGCGTAGGTTCGCCGTCAAATTTCGCCAAACTAAAGGGATCAAAGCGATCTTGAAGATGATTTAAATTTTGGCTTGTTTTGCTTCCCGTAGAAATAATTCGATTAATTCTCTCATTGGAATAATGGTTTTATATTTCTACCTTAAGAAATTAGTGCGAAAGAAATGTGAAGCTAGTAATATTTAATGTTTCAGTTCCTAAAAAAATTTTGGATCCGATAACAAGTCTTTAAATCTTAATGTTTTTCTGCATAGTAATTATTTAAATTGTCCTATCTTTAAGTTCCCACGAGATTTGAAGCTTTAGTCACGATGGTCACGCTAGCCGACTGTGGCAGCATTGCGTGACGACCGTGACAATAGCCCAAATAGCGTGGAAATACGGTCGTGACTGGAATGGATACTTCAAATCAGGATTCCGATAAATGACTGGAACTAGCCAAATACATAATTTTTAATACGAAAAAATGATCTTAAGTATATGGTTCCAGACCTATATCCGAAACCCTAATTGAAGCATCAATTGAAGTCACCACTGAGGAGAAATTGCCTTACAGCGTGAAGGGTTAGTGTTTACTCTAGCTGTTTACATAAGGCTATCCGAAATTTAGGTCAAGTTAACCTGATTTTTCACACAGGCCGTGGAAATCTATTCTACGTCCTTCTTAAAATTAAGGATATAGAGCAGATTCCCACAGCTGCATGATTAATCAAGTATTTCCTTATTTCGAAAATGGTTTAGTATCTAAAGCTGATATTATTAGTCTAACATCAACAGCCATGTTTGTTTGCCTATTGTTCTTAGTTGACCAAAAAACAACAGGTAAACAAACAGACGTTGATGTAACCTAAACTTAGTTTTGATAAATTTGTTATAATCTGACGTAGGAAAAAGATGAAAATGAAATAAATTTGGATCTATATTTATGAGCGTTGTTTTGTTTTTATGGTTTTAGTTAAATTTTCAGCCAATCAGGTAGGGAAAAGATGGAAATGAAATAAATTTGGACCTGTTTATGATTGTTTTTTCGTTTTTACGGTTTTAGTTAAATTTTCAGGTAGACGAAAAATATCAGCAAAAATTTGGCAATTATGGGAATGATTTATATGCTAATCTTGTTTTCATGCAATACTTTGGAAAGCTATTTATTGTTAGGAAATGAAAAGCTTTAGGTTTAGAAGAGAAATCCTTAACCAGTTGCCCCCCATTAGAGAGATTCTTAGCGACTATCAGCTCAATTTGATGTCAGTTGTGAAAATCCGCCCAAGCCAGACCAATGCCATTCAGCGCTCAGTTCTCTGGGCCTCGAATCATCTGTCGACACACCTACTGCATGAGCTGGGGGAGCACGTTCTTGCACCCCCGTTTTTCATCCTCAACAGTGAAACATTCCCAGACATATTGTTTGTAGACAAGCAACTTTCTTGATCGAAATGGTCATCTATTTATTTTTTTGGAAAAAGGTGTGGTATTATAACAAAATGAATGAAACTCTAAGAACATGAGAAGCAAACTCTCACCTTCCTTCAAGTTGTCCTCCCCACTTGGGAACAAACAGCCAAATCTTCCAAGTGTCTAACTGCCCTCAGCATGAATTACAGGATCAGATAAAGTTTCCCAGGATTTCTCAGTTGGAATATCTCAGAGGACATCAGAATTCACACCTTCTCAGAGGCAGAGCTTCCACAGCCCAGCAGGGATGAGGTTGGCTAGATTTAAACATGACTTTTCCCAAGTGATGGGCTCCTGTGCATGTGCCACCTGAGGTCTGAAATTAAATAAGAACTTGAAAAGCTAACGACCTAAGAAAACAACCAACAATTCTTGACGACACCACTGGTTTCCCCATGAAATGACTCAAAAATGAAGAATAAGTGAAGAAATTCTATACTAATGATGTGTCACTACCCAGATCTGGGAAGTGCTTCTGATTGGTCGTGCCACAAGGATAATGTGTCGCAACCAATCAGAAGCCATACACAGATATGGCTAGTGACATGTCATGAGTCATCATTTTGCGGGAAAACCAGTGATAGCGTCTGGAAAAGTCAGCCGTTTTGAAAGGCTTAGCTTAAGCAAGCCTAACAAAAAATTAATAATATTAAGATAACTAATGCAAGCTCATTAGCATATTAAACAAAACTAGATATTTCTTGGTGCTACAAGTGCTCTCGTAATGTAAACATGTATTCAGCTAATGCTTTGATTAAGTGCAGAAAAATGGAACGAAAAGGAATGCCAAGGAGCAAATTCCTACAACTAATATGCCAGACCTTTTAAAAAGCTATGGAAATTGAAAAAAAAAAAAAATAACAGAGAGCAAAATGCAAAACCAAGAAAACTAATATATTTAGATAGAACATAAATGCAATCAAAAGTCTGCAGTCTGCATCGTGTAGACCTGTTTAAAAAAAGTAAGTGCTCAAAGGTTAATAACTGCTGCAGCAAGTTTAAGCAGAAGCAGACTACAGATTGCCTTAGACAAAATGTTCATGTAAAGTTATGAATAATCCATTTTGTGTTATAATCCTTAAGATCCTACTTTTCCTAAGATCTTTCCCAGGCTCACTTTTTCTTAAGAATTTCCCGTTGCTATGGTGCTCTGTTATAAATTAATCAGAAGAATGGACAAGATCCTTTGTGCACCAACCTCACCTTGAAGTCCCAACAGAAAACAAAATCAATCATCAAAGTTATTAAAAATCAAACAAAAATGAACCTCTACCTACTTGATACTTACATACATTCTCCTTACTAGTACCATAAGAAGATCAGTAAGGACAATTTCTCTCTTGATATTGGGACTTCAAAGATTAAGGTCACTGTGGTTAAAACGCTTTCAAATACATATCCATACTGTAGATGCAATTCCAGCTGCAGCTTCCTGGCCACTGATAGCCAGAGAGATGCCTTGGCTGACAAAGCTCAAGCTCATCTTTTCCCTTAATGGCAGATCATCATAAGTTTTCTGATGGTCAAGGTTTGCAGATTCTACCCATATAAATTATAGCTCATAGCTTATCTGTAAGGCCATTTTGTTCTTAAAATTTAATGATGTATATACCTAGTAGTAGTAGAGAACTAATAGTTCTTGCAGCCTGCATGTAAAGTCCCTGAGTAAAGTAATATGTTTTTTAAGAGGTTTACAGCTAATATTGTGCTAATGAGCTTGCTGTAGACTGATTAATTCTAGCGTTAAATTAACACTTCTACTGTATAAGTGGAATCCTGGTTCTTTGAACCTATTGATTATTTAAATTAAAACTCACTTTCCTAACCCTGAGGTGATAGTCACTGTAATTTTCTTATTTTGCCTTGGGCTTTTTCAACCAGAAAATGGCAAGAAAGCCCAATAACCAAAAATTTTGGAGTGCATGCCAAACTTTAACAAAAGGAATAAAATCAAAGCCGAGTTAAAAAATCCTGCCTGTGTGATCAGTTTTTGCTGTGATAAGGTTGTAATGCTTCCCATGCCTCTAATCATACAGGTAACTTTGTGCTTCCCACTGAAAGCCAGTGAATGGCTAATGTATTGTGACTGCATGGTAGTCCCAAGCAATTACATGGAAAACTAGGCCACTCCCACTTACACTGGCAGCACAATGTCATCAACTGTGTTAGTAGCAAAAGCTCTATAAGCCCCATCCTACCACCCTCACTATCACTGATCACAGCCTCTATATTTCTTTAAGACTAGATTTGTAACCTCATCCTCTTATTAATTTTATTACACCATCCACAACTTACCTTGAAGGCCATTGGTTTTGCAGGAAATGTCAGGACCAGATTTTCATCAGACCAATGCAAGGACATTTTGTCAGTTTACGGAAGACTATTGATGAAAAAGACCACCTCTTCTCTAATTTTACTCTCATTGTTGAGATAAAAAAAAAATCCTTTCTTTGCCCCCACCCGTAATCGTTTACCCCTTCCCCCTCCTCTAACTCCTCAAACTCTCCTAAAAGGCAGACAGGGCTTAATTGAGCTTTTACAGTTTAAAGTAAGTAATAATGTATAAAGTATGTAGCCTCACCCACCCATCAACTATAACTTTGTATTAAATACTATTATAATATTATGATCACCACTATGTTAGCAAGAGTTCCTTTCAGCAGTGAAGCACTAGGCCCGAGGGTGATACTTAATGAATTTTTGGGTGGGGATGTGTCACTGGGACCCTGAACCCCTAGGCCGTTCAGCTCAATTTTGCTATTCTTTTCCAAACCAAACTGGTATTAAATTTTTTTTTGAAACAATAATTGTTTCTCTCTATCTAGTTAGCAGATGAATTGATGTGTCTAGTCTTTGATAAAATTGCCAAATCCAGAGGAAAGTTCATTTATAATCACTACTTAATATAATATTATTCTTGGCTACAAAGTTTCATTCACCATTGTCTTGCAAGAATGAACCCTTTTCCCTTTTCTTCCCAGAGGTAAATGTCCTTTGTAAAATTGAATGATGTATGTACTGCTCAAAGGAATCTTATGTTTTATAACTAATAATTTTGTAAGTAGTACAAATAAGCCTCTAGAACTTATTTAAAAAAAATAAATGAATTTTTTTGGACCGAAATAATCCAATTTGAAAACAAAACTTGCTTAATTTAAGAAAACTCTGCCTAACTGTTAAGTCCCAGTCCAGTTGCTAAATTGAACTGGATGATGACTCATTTACTTCCAAAAATAAGGAAACTGTTGATAAAATTTCTTATTGACACTTATTTGTACAAATATGGTGGCACACACACTGTATAATGTATAATAATCATTATTCTTGTAATACAGATACCTTAAGTATTCCCTCCAATGGTGAATTACAGAATTCCTAATTAAAATTTGACCTCACTACATATATATTCAGCTGAAAATAATGTGCTGAAGATCCTAAAGTGATTGAAGGTTGAACATGCGGGTAGAATTCAAAGAAAAAATATTGCAAGTGAATCAATTCACTCCTGTTGGGAATACCATAGGCCTGTTTTGACTAATGCATGAAGTCTTATTTGAAGAAAAAGTCAACATGTTTTGGTTTTTGTTTTTTGTTTTTGGTGTTTTTTTTTTCACTGCCAAACTTAATGAATTTGCCAAATTGCTGTTGAATGGGGGTTGTGGAACAACAGCTGGGTGAAAAACCTCCCCGTACGTCCACTTGCTCCTAGGAGGAAAACCCCAGGCCAGCTGTACCCCACATTCAATGACCTCCCGGGCTGGGTCAGAAATATTCTAAAACCAAGTACCTGTGTTGAGGCAGGGTACTGGCTGCATATCTGTAAGTAATAAATTATATGATTATATAAAAAATTAATGCTAAACCACTGTAAGTATTAATAATGAGTTGACTTTGATGATACCATCCACTTCACTGTTGGCTTTTGAACTCCTGTATGGAGGCATTGATGAAACACTGACCAGTTTGCCAAATCTGTTGTTCTTCTGTGCCTGAGAAAAAATAAGAATTCATTTTCACTCAATTGATAACTTATTTGTGACTTTTTGCTGACTTTTAGATTGTAGGTATTTATAGGAACAGAGTTAAGCAAGGGATGTACAAAACGTACAATGTCTAAGATTGAGCCACAAATGTAAAGAGGGGTGTAGCTAGTACCTGAACACACAGTGCATGAGTGCATTCCCAAAAAAGACTAAAAGACTGATTGCAATAACTAAGGGGGTGTTTACATGAGAAAACTTGCAACGGCAAAATCGCGAACATTACGCATGTGCTACCCGTTCCAGTCTACCAGCAGACCGATTTCACACCAAAACGGGTGGTTGTTTCCTGTTTACATGATACCGTTGCGAGATTTCATACTGGAGAGAAATTCTCACCCCGGTACAAGAACCGGGGTGAACTCGCGCTGGGGTGACTTGCGCCAGCATGAAATTTGTGGTAGTATCATGTAAACAAATATAGAGCCATGAGAGGGAACCAGAGTGAACTCGCTCCGGGGTGAAAGTCGCCCCGGTGTCATGTAAACACCCCCTACGAAGGCTAACAAGGTAACTAGGGTGACTTGAATGACTGGAGTAACTGGGACGAATGAGATGACTAAGATGACTTGGGTGACTGAGATGGCAAGGGTGAATAGGATGATTGCAATGACTAGATGATTAGGATGGCTTGGATGACTGGGAGGATCTAAATTACTGAAATGACCAAGAGGGCTATGATTACTGAGATCACTAGGAGGACTGAGTTTACTGGGACGACTATGGTGACACGGATGACTGGGATGACTAAGCAGACTAGGATAATTAGGATGACTAAGATGACTGGGATGACTTGGATGACTAAGGTGACTGAGATGACTAGGGTGACTGGGATGACTAGGGTAACTTGGATAACTGAGATAACTAGAATCGCTGCTGGGAGGACTATAAAAACTATGTTGACATGCATGACTGGGATGACTGTGATGGAAAGGATAGAGTGATTTTTATATGACCTTGAAATGAGAATGCACAAACAAAACAGAAACAAGAAACAAAATGAAATAGAGAGATCATAGCTTTTGGCTGGTTAAGTGAATGCTTGGGTGAAAAAACTTTATGCCTGAGAACTTTCTAAAAAACCAATCAGCCCAAGGAAATCTATTTTATTTCATTCTTGAAGGTAATGAAATAAAGCAGACTACCACAGCTGTCTGCTTGATCAAGCTTTTTAAAGTCTATCCCTATTTCGAAAATGGTTTAGTATCTAAAGCTGATATTATCAATGAGAAAAATTAATTCAGTGTAACATCAACAAAAAACAATAGGTAAAAAACAAATGTTGATGTAACCTAAACTAAGTTTTGATAAATCTGTTATAATCTGTGCAGGAAAAAGATGGAAATGAAGTAAATTTGGACCTTTTTATGGTGTTGTTTTGTTCTAATGGTTTTAGTTAAGTTTTTAGGTAGAAGTATTGAAAGAGTTCAAGGAAAAAAAAGTTAGACTATGAAAGGTTTTAACCCATGAGTCATTTCATAAGTAAGCTGAGTATGATCATCTGGGTGAACGTAGTTCTGAAAAGGACTGTTGACGGTAACTGTTGTTTCAACAACCTGTGCAGTGGTCATTAACAGAGTCATGTACAGGTTGTTGAAATGTCAATCATTGTCAACAACATGTGGCCAGACAATCATACTCAACTTACTAATGGAAAAAATTAAATACAGTACAAAAAAATATTATACCATAAAGAAAAGCAAATAAAATAATAAAAGATAAAACTTGAAAAGCATAATTTGCTTTTTAACTCTGCTTGTCAGTTTTTAAATATTTTTTCATAAGCAAAGTGCATCTACAGGAGAGTATAAGGCATGCATGACTAGCATGACTAGGGAAACTACCGGTAGGCTGACTAGAATGACTGGGGAGACTGGAATGACTAGGGACATTGAAATGACAAGGAAAACTGGGATGTCTAGGGTGACTGGGATGATATGAAAGAGTAAGGATGACTGGAAAGACTAGAATTACTAGGGTGACTAAAGAAAACTGGGATGACAGGGATGACTAGGATGATTTTTTCCCCAAAAATTGGAGTGGATGACTTGAATTGGGATGACTGGAATGAAACCAACCACTAGGATGACTCGGATTACTGGGATGATTGTAGATGACTGGCGATGACTAGGGTGAATAGGGCGACTAGGATGACGTGACCTCTTAGTGCAACTGGCCTATCAAAATTAAAAAATATACACATTGCGTGACACATCACAAAAAATAGCAAAAACCTTGATAAGGGAGGCAGCTCTGGTGGCCATTTTTCCCATTTAACCTCTGGGAGAGAGTTAGCCGTTTCACCTCAGGCGCGAGGGTTCCCATTTAACCTCTGGGATAGAGTTGTCGGTCGAGCACCTCCCCACACTTGCTGGGCCGGAGATCGGGGACCATCAGCAAGCTGGACAGTCTCCCCCGGTAAGTCAATTACCGCACGGGTTAGTCAAGCAGGCTTCAGAGAGTTGGCCATCTCTCACCACCCTATAACCCCACCGGAAAAGTCAACCTAACTTTGCCATGGGAAAATTGACCTATATATTTGGATCAAAATTTCATTTTGCTCACTTATGGTACGGTTCTTCACAGACGCATGCGTTTTGGGGCCCAAAAAATGTTTGGACTTTTCATTGATTCATACACAACATCCCCATTCACTCAGTCCCGTTCAGTTCAGGTATGAAAAATAGAAACCCTTAAGGTGCTTCGATACAGTTTTTCAGAGGCTATACCGATATTTTTCAATCGCCTTTAAAGTGTTTTTTTTCTTTGTCCGATCGCTATAAAATTTTCACCAGTAATTGGCTATGGATTGAAATTTGTGAAAATGTAGTTTTAAGTAAAATTGATATTACTATAACAATAATAAACAAAAACTTTGAAATTGAGGAAAGCCAAATTTTGTGTAAACTAGACCTGCTACTGAAAATCCAACACTAGGAACTTAGTTTGGTGTTTAGCAAACAATCTCCGTAAGAAGAAAAAAATTCTGTATGTTTGAATTAGACTAAAACGAAAATATATTTCAAACCTTCAATTTTCAATAGCCGTGATAGATTATTTCATAAAAACGTTATAAATGACTCACATTATTCTTAAGTAGCGTCAGAATGATGCTTAATATCATATTTTGATGCTAGGAAATTTTGGTGTATTTTCGTTCTTGCGATCTTGAAAACCAACCCATTTTCTCACCACATGTATGAGTGCAACTTCATTCAAAATTTGGATTTTTAGCACTTTTTTATATATCTCTGAAATGACTCGAATGAATTGTTTCAAAATCTCTTAACATAATTTATATAATAATGTCTGAAACTTTCATTAAGATTGATTCACTGCAACACCTTGAAATTTCAAGACAAACCTACCCTACGAACCAGTCAAAAATCCGCGCAACAACATTCTCCGTTTTGACGTTATGCTAATTTTTCCAAATTAATGCGGACAATTCATATATCCATCAATGTACTAGTCATGACTAGTACATTACAGTAGAGTAGGTTTGATGATGAGACATATATAACGCTGAGCACTGAATACTGAAATTGAAAAGTTGGTTTTTGGTTTCTCAAGCTGAACGCGCGCTCAATTTTGAAGAACAAGTGATCATATTAAGAGTTAAAGTTGAATAATTACACCATTTACGCCAATTAAGACAGTGTGTAGAGAACCGCAGACTTTATATCTGAGATCTACTGCTTGCTGATTTTCAACTTGGTGAGTGCTAAATTTGTTCCTTTTTCGCCTTTCTCCAAATGTGAAATCATGGTTTGCTTATCCTTTATTGGGACAACAGACTGCTTTTGTTGTGTAGACATGGCTGTGATTTGAGTTTACGATTGACAGAGGCACCCGACATCAATTTTCGGAAAATATCTATTCGGAGGACGATTTAAGATCTAGAATTTTCGGAGCATTTGTTGTAAATTTTCTTGCTTGCCTGCCTCTCCTAGGATTTTCGAACATCTAAAAAATGGTATA
This sequence comes from Porites divaricata, assembly GCA_038088405.1. NCBI lineage: Eukaryota > Metazoa > Cnidaria > Anthozoa > Scleractinia > Poritidae > Porites > Porites divaricata. The sequence goes on from JBBMOI010000009.1 coordinate 4,225,419, forward strand.
ATTGCCCATTTTTAACGGATTTTCACCTAGAATTTTCGGGAGCCTTTTTTTCTGGCTGAAATTTTCGAAAACGTAAGCTTTGATCCCTATAATGTTTGGATCACTAAACGTTCAGCTAGGAAATCCAAACAGATGCAAAATTTTTAGGGGATAAAAATATCCTTTTAATCGTGTCACGTTTTCAAGATCACATCTTATTAATATTACAGAAAAATGGGACCAGGGAAACACGTCTGGATAATCGAGGTTCAACTGTAACCCTGATTAGTTACATGCTGCATACAGAATTAGGTAGTTTTTTCATACTATTATCATGTGACTAGACCACTCATCTGCAGCCTTCACATACTTTTAAAGGTTTTCTGTCTAAAAACACACCCTGTTTTAAAAAGATGCCAAATAGTGAGCAAGACTCAAGATCCTGAAAACCATACTCTGTCAAGGTTCTCGTTAAGTAGCCGCAACCAGCCAAAAAACTGGCTACTTTACGGTGACTGAGCCATCTACCTTTGGGTGAAAGGGGGAAGGTGAGGGAGTAAAAGCCTCAGATTGTCTACATCACTAATTTGCCAAGCAGCCTACTTTTACATCCTTGTTGTCTACTTTAAAACTAAATGGGAACCCTGAATAAGGTCAACTGTTACAATGCCAACAACATTATGTCTTATGTCTGGTGTCTGCTGATGTCATCTGTCTTATATCTGATGTGTTATGTCTGACATCTTATATCTGATGTCTTATCTTGTAAGTCTCATGTCTGATGTCTTATGTCTGATGTCTGATCTCTTATGCCTTATGTCTGATGTGTGATGTCTTTCTTGATGTCGTATATCTGATGTCTGATGTCTTATGCCTTATGTGTGATGTCTTATCTTAAGTGATATGTCTGATCTGTTATGTCTTATGCTTTATGTCTAACATCTGCTGCCTTATATCTGATGTCCGTCTTATGTCTGATGTCTTATGTCTGATGTCTTATGTCTGATGTCTTCTGTCTGATATCTTATGCCCCATGTCTGATGTCTAGGGTGACTCAGCTGACCTTGGTAACATGGATAATTACCGTAGGTTGACTTGGGTGCCTAGGGTGATTAGGGTGACTGGGGCTACTAGGGTGGCTTGGTTGAGTAGGGTGTCTTGGGTGACTTGGATGACTAGAGTGACTTGGTGACTAGGGTGACTTGGGTGACTAGTGTGACTAGGACAACTTAAGGGTGACTTGGTGACTAGGGTTACTAGGGTGACTTGGATGACTAGGATGACTAGGGTGACTAGTGTGACTAGGACGACTTAAGGGTGACTTGGTGACTAGGGTTACTAGGGTGACTTGGATGACTAGAGTGACTTGGTGACTAGGGTGACTTGGGTGACTAGTGTGACTAGGATGACTTAAGGGTGACTTGGTGACTAGGGTTACTAGGGTGACTTGGATGACTAGGATGACTAGGGTGACTAGTGTGACTAGGACGACTTAAGGGTGACTTGGTGACTAGGGTTACTGGGGTGACTTGGATGACTAGGATGACTGGGGTGACTTGGATGACTTGGGTGACTTTGGTGACCAGGGTGACTTGGGTTACTAGGGTGACTAGAGTGACTGGGATGACATGGGCCTCTTTGATGACTAGGGTGACTCAGTGACTAGAGTGAGTAGGATGTCTAGTCACTGGCCTTCTTTCCAGCCTAAGTAATGGGGTAATGTGACCTGTGATGTCAGTAAACACTACAACCTGTGCTCTATCATTAATTTTATTTAAAAAACAACACTCAGTTATTTAATTATTCATGGATAGGTATGAAAACTTACATTATTCTCCATGCCTTCTTGGTAGTTCTTCAGGTGGATTAAATCTTCTGTCTTCTTTTGCTTACTCATTCCTGGTACATCCTGGTTAAATAATTATAGTAAACACCCTCTAATAAGATCAATCACACCGTTTTTGAAGTCTGGCAAAATAGGTTCTTATAAATTGGGGTACTTGCTTGCAATTTAGGCTACGTAGGTTCTCATTTTTTTGTGAAGGACCTTGATTCCCAAAAAATAAATAAACGTTTCACTCATTCACAATTGTACCTTTATGAACCCTAACAAAACTGATTACTGAATTTATATACAGTATACTACAGTACTTAAAGTTACTTAAAGTTACATTCCTTTGATAAATTGTCTATCATAATTTACCTGTAACCCACATAAAAATTATAAGAACCTGCTTGATCTTCTTGCTTGGCTAGACAGGTTCTAGTATTTTTGGGTATTATAGTTGGTGGCACATTTCTGCCAGGTTCTTAATTCACAGTTTCTTATTAGCCTGTGGTTATAGCAGGTCACTTACAGCTGTAAGTTAACCCTCTAAGCTGTAAGAGTGCTCAGCATCAAATTTCTCCTTGTAATATCAATGCTTTGTAAAACAGATTGGCAATAAGAATAAAGGACATGATCACACAAGATACAATGAGATGATACTTCAACAACATCTTGCTAGCACTTATATAGGAAATGTACTGAGACAGCAAATTGGATTTGAATTTTGATCTCAGGGCTTAAAGGGTTAACAAGTCATTGAAGAAAATTCATCTGCCAATCTGGTATGGATTTAACGACTTACTCTTGTACATTAATGACCAATTCTAATCCTTTTTCTCTTCCTGAGATAAATTATTGATTTGCTGACATCCACTGCATCCTGTATAAAACAAAATACACAGGAATAATAATGATTATTATAAAAAACCTGTACGCTGTTTTTTCTTGGTAATGTCATTATTTTTCCTACAATAAAGGGCTTCTGCCAATTTAAAAATGTAAATACCATATTTCCTCAAATAATAGCCAGGGGTGATTATTTCTTTTTTCACATGAATACGGGGCAATGATTCTAGGGAAGGTGATTACTTGAGGGAGGCAATTATTAAATATTGATAACTGGAAGTTGTGCACTAAATATTTTGTTTTATTATCCCATTAAATAAACTGAACATGAGTTTTTCTTGAGTGGTAAGCAATGAGTGGAAAGACCAAAAGTTTCATAGTCTTTCTCTGTTTTAGTGTCATCACACAACCCTCCTCACCACAATGATGATACTAGAATGGCTGTGAGAAAGACTACCAGTTGTGACAAGTGATAGGCAACATCCTCAAAACAAATGTACATCTCGCACATGCAGTCACACACATGGCCATTTAATTTTTATTTATCATTATTTGCTTTGATGAACTTAGAAAAAAGAGCTAGGTTTCTCATTATCTACCTTTGCCTCTAAATAAATGCATGGCTGGAGTTGATTTTGTTCTGTCTTGAGTTTTGATGTTCTTTAGTCCCGTCAGTCCTGAGTTCAGTACACTATGTTCTCTAACCAAACATTCATCTCCAGACTCTTTAACATTTGGAATTTTTCTGTCTGTGAAAAGAGAGAAATTTAACATAAAATTGAAAAAGTTATTTTGCTTAAGTAACCTTTGGCTAATTTCAACTGCAAGCAGTCTTCTTCTTTTAGGTCAATGGAGTGACAGCATACATAGGTGAGTGGTAAGCACCGAGTCGAAAGGCCACAAGTTCAACTAAGTCTTTATTTGTTTTAGTGACATCACAACACCCTCCTCCCCACAACAATACAATAACAACAATAACTTTATTTATCCACAGCTAAAACTCATCAGGCAGGGTGAACTACTTTGTATATATAACTAATTTAAAACTTTAACTAATTAAAGATAATAATTACGAGAGATTGACTGGAGAACTGACAATTTGACTAACAATAGACGACTGTTTAACTGTGACAATAGATGGATCGAAACGCACCAATTACTGATTATGTAGCCTGTGTAGCTAGCGTTTCCGTTTGGTTTCGGAGCAAAGGAAGACCGAGGAACGGTATTCTAGGTTTTGGCCGCGCAAGAAATGAAACAAGAGCCAAAAAAATGAAAGTGGGCGGAGGGGGAAGGGAAGGAAGGAAACGTTTGCAGACAAACCCCTTGATTTTGAAAACCTGCGTTCACCAGCGAACGCAGCGCCTGATTGGCTCGGCTAGTCGAACAATGTTGACATGTGTCGATCAAAGGTTTGTTTCATACTGAGATGACAGTATGGTACGTGACATGCATATTAATTTTCAGTTGTTGTTGTTTTAAATGTAAATTCTGGTCGGCAAGATTTGCGATCCAATGCAAAAGCATTTTCTTTGGCCTCTTTTGAAATGTAAGGCTCTTCTTGCGACCAAATAAGGGTTTCAGGTCGTTTAATTTATTCTCCAAAGTGCCTCCTGGATCTGAATAACTAAAAGCGATTTTCTTTTGTCCGCGATGCGATGGTTTCCTGCAATGTGTCATGCTGGGTCCAGCTCGTTAGTGTTTTTTTGAGGGATTTTGAATTCTGGTGATGGTGATTTACAGACTGTTCTGTTAGATGGATTAAAAAGACAAATTTCCAAAGCCTGTATTGATGGTTCGGATTCATTGACATTTCAACATAAATGCCGTCCATGTGTTTCAAAATACAAAAGCTGTGGCTATATGGCCGGTAACCGGTCAAGGTTTTCAAAATACTAAATGGCTGGCAGTTCTATATTCTCAGTAAATTTCACAAAATCGAAAGATTCCAGCTAATCTAAACTATCATATGTCGATTTAGAAAAGTCAAGCGATCCTGAAATGCTTTACAGATCTTTGGTCTAGAGTCTAGTGTTTGGTTTGCGCTGGGCTCAGAGGAGGAAATCACGTTTTGTGACACTTAGAAATTTTTTCAGCTCAACTGCCGGTCAAGGTTTTCAAAAAACTAAATGGCCGGCAGTTCTATATTCTTAGTAAATCTCACATATAGCCACAGCGTTTTTTACAAAAAAATATATTTTGGGTTCACACACACGGACGCGTCCCCTGAAGTTCATTTCCGTGACAGGCATGACAGGCCAAGTGGGCGGTTTTCAAAATCCCAGGGTTTGTCTGCAAGCGTTTCCTTCCTTTCTTCCCCACCCCCTCCCAGTTCTTTTATTGGCGCCATTTTAGACTCTCGTTCCTCGTTCTTTGCTCCTAAACCGCACGGAAACGCTTGCTATGCAGGCTACTGATTATGAGTCTTCATAGCCACTAACATCACGGCTTAACCGACAGATGACCAATAACATCGTGACTTAATTGACCAATCAGATCAATAACCAGAGTATAACACCATCAACTGACGTGATACAATTCACTTTGACTCTGACGATGACTACTGCACAGGTTGTCAAAAAATCAGTCACTGTCAACAACAACAGTCCTATTCAGGACTATGTTCACCCGGACGATCAAACTCAACCTACTTTTGATACAGTCACATAGTTCAAAAGAGATCACTGCAGTCACGCTTTAAAGAGGAAAGGGTTTGTGCTTGCTGCAGCTGAATAGGTAGAATATTCCACAGCACAAAACCTCTGTAGCTGAAACTGTTTTTAACATAATTTGTACGGGGCAGTGGAATAAATAGCTTGCTGTCAGAAGCCATGAGAGAGTAAAAATTGGAGACTTAATCATGATAGGAAAACAACGAATTCAAATACTGTTGCGCAAGACCATTTAGATACTTATACACTACAGCTGTAGTTTGAATTTTCCATTGAGCCTCTAGCTTTTTCCAGGCAAACGATGGAAAAAGATTGTTAACACTGGCATCATAAGGAGAGAAGGTCAAGATACGGGCGGCGCGATTTTGACATTTTTGCAGTTCAGTTGCAAAGAATTTGTTACAATTCACCCAAACAACACTACAATAATCAAAACATGGTTGCACTAAGGCGCTATATATGGTATTAATATTTTGATAGCACTTTAAACGTAACAAAAGGGGGCAGCACTAAAACACGGAATCTGGAAACGGAAACGGAATCACAGAAACGGAAACGGAATCAAATATCAATGATAGAAAATTAAAGAATTTCACATTGCATAATTTAGTACAATCCAAAGAGAATTTGTTTTAGTTTTCTTGGCAGTCCCATTAAATATATTCTTGTTATTGTCTCTCGTGTCTTGTTATTGTGTGTTTTAGACATAAATTCAACTTTAATTTTTCGCCATGCTGAATGCTGATGGAATACTGGTGTAATTGAGTTTGCGTTGATGTCCATATTTTTGTTGACGAGGCTTATTAAACATGGCGCATTATTTTGATGTAATCAGTTGTGGAATCAACTAATGCATGCACAGTTCTCTACTCTCTATGGACTCCAATATACCATGGTTCTCTCGAGTAAGTTGTCTTGATAAATAAAACTGAACACTGTTAAAGACAACCCAGAAAAGACACCCAGGAAAAACTGGACGACGACACCTTACAGCTATATAAACGATGCCTCTGTCGACTTAAACCTTTCACTGCCAGAGTTGGTGCTTGATAGAGTTTTGTAAGGTGACTCTACCTTTTGAGTCTGGGGACGAAATCCTATGATGTGAACATTCAAATGCAAGCTCTCTGCCTGTACTTACACACAGTGCTATTTGTTTTTCAGAATTTGAGAAAATGAAATTGTGACATTTGGTTAAAATTTGGTTTTGGCTAAATTTAGCAGTGAGAAGGTTGAACGAAGTTTGTCTCCATATAACTTACCTCTTTCTAAAGGAACTAGTTATTGTCAGTGATGTTTTTTCTCCTCGCTTTGCTTTCCCATGAGAATTTGCATTCATTGCCAGAAGTGGTATGAAGAGTCTTTTCACTGGAATCGACTCCTCTAGTCATACAGCAGTCTCCTCTGCCCAAGTAATTTATTCATTTTTTTTTTATCTGTTTATTTATTTTATTGTCATTGCTAACATATTTTTTTACAAATCGATCGCTTGGAGCCTTCTTGCACGGATTCCGTATTCCGTTTCCGTTTCCGTGATTCTGATTCCGTTTCCAGATTCCGGATTCCGTGTTTTAGTGCTGCCCAACAAAAGGCCGACTTCTCTTCAAGATATCAATGCCAGAAGCAATCTCTTTGGCCATATTATTGATATGTACATTCCACAACAAATTCTCAACCACATAAACACCAAGAGATTTAGTAGATACAACTTGATGCACAAGGGAATTATACGATACGATCCAGGATAAAAAATTCACGATTGCTAACATAATTCGTCACCCCTAAGATTAACCCATTCGCCCCTGAAGCGCCTGTGCGAATCCACGTCCTTTCTACCCCTTGTGATGTCATCAGTTTTAATGCTCAAGGGCAACTTTGTCCGCTAACTTGTGCAGAGTGAAGAGATTTTTCAAAACATACCAGAATGAGCACAATTCAGTCAAGGACACCGGGGAAAAAGGCTAAAAGCCATGTAAGATTGACCTGAAATCTCCATGAAAATCTTGTTCCATTGCCCACTTACCTTTCCCTTCACCTAATCCTAAGATCCTAAAAGCTTTCCTAAAAACGCTTCCCACCAAAATGAAGCCCACTAAATGCCAAGCAAGAGAAAAAAAAATGAGGCAAAAAAGCAAAAATGAGGAGAGAAAGCAAAAAGTAAAAGTCAAGACTGCTGTCTCACTTTTAAACCCAAAAATCTCGAAATTTTGCTTTCTGCACATGCCCGAACTTCGCAAGCTGATATTTTGCATCTGGATCAAAGGCCGTGAAGTGTACGACCTGTAAACAGGATTGTGGTGAGTTTTAGCTCTTTGTAGCATGACTGCCGGCCTGAGTAACCAGAAAACCACTTGACTAGCTTCAAAATGCATTTTTCGGCAAAATCTCCAGTAGCGAATGGGTTAATAGGTTATCAAATGGTATACTCGCGAAATTATGGAATACTATTTCACTTGCATTTTGTCCAAATCCTAAAAATTTAATTATAAGGATTTGGATAAAATGCGTGTGAAATTATTCCCTAATTTCACTCGTCACCATTTGATTACACATACCGGTACTTATTAACACAGTAAGTATTCATTATCAATGTATATATGCAATACTCTTGGGAATAGACCTTTTCATGGTTTATGACGCCATCTTAGCTGGGGGCAAACACGGCTAAATAGCAGTGAATATATGGGATTTTGGCCAACTTGGAACTGCTATAACATTGCTACAAAGAGGAAGATTTTTACAACAAAATTAATGTATTTTAAAAAGACATTTGTACTGAGATTACTTTCATGAAGTATAAAGAAGAGATTGAGGTTATAATGACTGTAAATGAATTTTTAAGATTTCATACAAACCCTTCTAATCAACATTATGCAAATTACCATGAAATTAGAAGCCACATGAGAAGATTTACAATTTGAATTTACGGACATCGTACCTTCTTTACAGTGCGACCACACGAACTGAGGCCACCCAGGCAACATTTTGAGACAAATTTTGAAATCAACCAATAACAAGTTGAGATCTAAACAATGAAATTGCACATAATTGTACTCAGAGCCAATTCCGAAAATACATTGCGAACCATTTTTCTAAAGCATATAAAAATAAGGAATCGTGAGGTTTGCATAACTAAATCATGCTGAATAATGTTTTGACATCAGCTGAAATCAAAGCCAGCAGTAAAGAAATTTTGAACAATCCGAACTTAAGGCAATGGCTACTCATTTCACAACAAGCTGTGCACAGCACCAAATAAATTGCACTGTTGGTGATTACAAAGACATGGGGCAGGTTAATGCAAATTACAATGCGATGCACTCACCCAGCTTAGCCTGCAAAAACAAAACTGAGAATGACTCTATTATAGGCTGCTCAAATGGAAGGAATTTTTGTCAAGGGAAGGAGGCAGACATTGCTTTATTCTTGCAAGTGGCAAATATAAGAAAGATCAGCAGAAATATTTGAAGCAAACTAGTCGATGATTGCCCCAAACTGAGCAACAAACCCGATTCAAGTTATCATCTATTTCCTAGGGAGGCCTGCCAAAATGATTGACGGAACAGAAAAACCCAAAATTCCTTTGAATAATAAAAACAATCTTTGGTGACCAGCCGTTGCCTTTTTATAGTTTGGACTGTTCACAATTTCTTTGCAACTGGCTTTGATTTCGGCCAACCCAGATGTTGTCAAAATATTTTTCAGCTTGTCATTTACACAAACGTCATGATTCCTAATTTCATATCGTTTAGATAACTGTTTTGGAACACATTTTGAACTGGCCATGAGTACAAAATTATGCACAGTTTCATTGTTTAGATCTCGACTTATGATTGGCTAATTTCAAAATTTGTCTTCATATCTGCCTCTTTGTAGTGACATTATAGTGGTTCCAAGTGGGCCAAAATCCCATACATTTCATTGTAATTTTAGCCGTGTTTGCCCCCCAGCCAAGATGGCGTCATAAACCGTGAAAAGGTCTATATGCCATTGTCTCGGAAGACAATAAGGTGGATACATAATTAATGAGATGGGATGCATAATTAATATAAGGGATTCTACGAAAATTTTTCCAATAATTGTCCTCGTAGCACACGGCATTAAAACCCGGGAAATTCGAAAGAGATATGTCTTGCATATTTACCTGTTAAAATTATTCTAGTTCCATGTATCAGTTGTAAGCTTATTAAAGTTCACGTTTAAAATTTGAGTTAGAGTTAAAAATAATGCTTACCAAAAAAATTTCCACTTCTCAACTGAATGGAAAATTTCCAGCTTCCAAACGAATTAAAGATTCAGAACTTCTACAATGTGTGCAAAAGGCCAGTCATTACTTATCTTCGTTGCCTTGATAATCAGCCACCATGTTGGATTTAGTGGTTACCCAGACTCCTCTCAATTAAATTTGCTGATAGGGGAGGGGTGGGTTTCCGGAAGAATCAAAGAAGAAGGTATGTCGAATCGAAAGGCACTTATTAATTTTTCTTTTGACCCTGCTATCTTGACCAAGATTTCCGCAAACTACTATATTTTTCCTTGCTTTTTGTTCAAACTGTTGGCACAAGAAGAGGCATGTCCGTATATTGCGAAGCTTTTCCCTTGTCAGGATATTTTAGCTTATGAACTGGAAAGGATCAGCTTTGGAGAGCTTACCTCGTTTGAACACCAATTCAACTATAAATGGGCAGCTCTTTGCAAAAAGAGAAAAAAAATACGTTGTAGCTAAGATTATTTAATGGTATTCAGCCCATTCGTTAGGATTCCTTAACTTGCATACCATTACAATTGCAGTTGGAGAACTAAGGCACCTACATCTCCATGGGGGATCCTGAATGTTGACTCGTCTTATTTGCCAAGTATACAGCATTTGTTTATAGATTTTAGAAAATAAGAACCTGTTTCAAAATTAGGGCTTAACAGGGTCTTGTAGAGATGGAGCCTAAGCGGCAAATTTTGGCCTGACAGACTCTTAAAAACCAGATTTTTAGTCACGGGTGTTTACTGTACACAGTAACTGTTTTTTATCATAGTCTAATGAGATATTCTGGTTCACCAATTTCATCTCGTTCAGACTGATAAGTTTATCATTAAAAGAATTTATTAAATAAGTGCTTCCATGTGGATCACTTTTTGTCGTCATTTGTGCCATTAGAGAGTGTCAGTCATTGAGAGACCTCCACTGAGAGTAGTCGTAAGGCACAAGACCGTTGACTGAAAAAGCAAAAAAAGCTGATAAATAAAACTGCTAAGAATCACACAAATCAATTTCAGTGAGAAGGCCAGACTGAACTAATCGCCAAAAATCGCTGATAACCCCCGTGCCCCTGGGAGAGCTTGCCCGCAGGCTAAAAAATAGTGTCCTGCAAGAGAGGGGAGAAATTGTGCCTTAGGCCTGTTTCAAACGTTGTTCAACTGCCGTGCCAAACTCACTTCATAAATTATAAATGCATAAGGATACATTTTAAAAGTTCACTAAACCGCTTTTTATTTTTAAGTTTTGTTTCCCGCAACAGCTATTTTATTCTACTGAGTTAAATTGGACGTGTAAACAGGGGCGTAGCTACCCGTACGCACGGTACCCGCGTGCGTACCTCGAAAAGTCGTGCACGAAAAAGATATAAATTGAATAAATGATAAAAAATAATAATTCCAAAAAGGAAGAAAAATATCTCAAGATAATCATTTTAAGAGCACAGTTTGCCTGAATTTATCCAACTCTGGTTGTTTCTTTGAAATATATATATATATTTTTCTAAAACAACAAACTTTTTTTCCCTCCACACCCAAAAGTCGGTTTCCAGAGAAACGAAATAACTCATTAATGGGCCAAATCTTGAATGCCATATTTATCTAGTGAAATGATGGCAACGTTTTTACCAAAAACGTGTTCGGGTTCCTAACCGTTTACGCACATCGATTAATCCTGGGAGCAATGACGTAGGCTACGACAACGGCGACGGCAATGAGAAGGTCAAACGAAACGAGCCCAATTAGTAAAGGAAAAACAACAAATTTTGCACGTACAGCGCGCTTTTCTTTACTACCTGTATGAACACGACGTTTGTTTTCCTTCTGCAAAGACTGTAAAGTTGCTTGGAGGACGCATGACATGGAACACAGATTCAATTTATTCTTTGAGTCCGAACTTGCAATTGATTGCCGTCCCCAAGACTCCGTCGGGAAGTTCACCTATATTTGCCACATTAAGACAATTGAAATAAACGCCAAAAAGTTTAAAAAAAGCCATTCATTTTGATAGCTAGAGACGTTTTTTTAGCCCTCGTCGTCGTCGTTGCTAAGGCGACCCATAGGCGTCGGAGGGGGGGGGGGGGGGCGAGGGGGGCTGCAGCCCCCCCAAATTTTGGGCAACTCAAATTTTTTGGGTAGCGAGAGAAAATTTGGGCAAAGCCAGTTTTTAAAGACGCCTCCATTTTATTTAATTATTTTAAAGACCTGAATATTAACCTGAAGTAGGCGTAATAATCCAGTTACATTACAGTGGTTGCTTAGCATGTGATGAGTAGTTTACATTTGCAGTTTTTTTTGGTTGGGCACTATACTGCACTGCACTAACTGGAATGGGCTATTTCCAGTCGAGAATTGATTAAAATAAACATTCGCATAACTTTCTAGAATCATCTCCACTCAACGAACAGTGTATGGCAGATAGCATTTAGCAATGGGTATTGCCTGCATAGCAAGCGTTTCCGCGCGAGTTTGACTGGAAACGCTTGCTACGCAGGCTACAATGGGTATGAAAATGAAGAAGTGGCTGACTAATCCTCAGTTTGAATTACGAGAAGAATCTTAATTCGTTTAAAATATCCATCGAGCGGTATAAAATTATTCGCTAATTTGTTAAAGTAGACCGAAAGTGTCTCGATACATACTAATCAAATCGTTCTTTCGATTCTAGCAATCAAGCAGAGTTATCTCCACGATCTTTCACACATCTTTTTAAAAAGATTAAAACTACTATGAGGTGAAATTGCAGGTCAAAGCGCTTCGTTTTCCACAGATAACGGCCAAAAATCAAGATTTTCCTTTTCTTACCGTATTTCTAATAATAAAAACTTCATTGCAAAATATCTCGATAACGCTCTTAAGGTTTTGCTTAAACTTCACGAACATCGAGGCGACCGTATTGGAGAAAAAAGCTCCTGTGAACGATTTTGTAAGGTTCCCGCCCGAGAATCATTGCTGAAGTAAAATAGGTAATGGGGTCATTTCGTTGCTATGACAACTCCGATGTCATTGCAACCCTGGTGATGACAAATTTTCATCTTAATACAACTGTGGTCGCAATTTGTCCAAATGTTTGTTTATGGCGACGTAGTTTATGCTCAGACTTGGTATTGACCCTGAAAAACTGTATCGAGCCACCTTCATATGCCAGGACGGCCTATGTTGTTGCAATATGGCCCTCATTTCCTTTCGACTCTTTCGTAAAAATTTGGGCAAAGGGTTTACCGCCCCCCCTGGCAAAAAATTTCCCATACGCCTATGAGGCGACCTATATTCATGAATGTAACAGTTCCATTTTGGCTTTACTGCAAACTCGGAAAAGTATCCGGATTTGTTGAACAAATTGTTTACACTACAAAACATTGCGAATTTACAAGGCATCGGATTCACTTTAGATTTCAGATTGAAAATCTATAGAGACCTGTCCAAATCGGCTTCTTTTAATTCGGATTCAAGCGCCGCATTTGCTTGAAAACGACAAAACGAACCCAGTAACAAAATTATCCGGATTTCCGACGAATCCGGAAAAGTATGTAGCCTTATTGTACGATAGATGATTGACGTTCATCAGTCAACAGACCCAAACAGGCGACAAAGTGTTTTACAAGTTGCTAATGTCATTTCATATGCAGAAAAACACTCTTAGGCTTACAACGTAATTATTATTTAATTTTTTGGAGGAGGGGAGGGGGAGGGCAAAGCGATTTGGACAATTGTGCGTACCTCTGAAAAAACCCTGGCTACGCCCCTGGTAAAACCAAGTCGTGCTACAGTCGAGCCAGCTTAGAATGGCAATAGCACGACGTTTGAAACAGGCCTCACTTCTCGAGGCTCAATCGCCCTTGTGACCTTCGATTCTCGTCATTTCATAACTTCTTTAAGAAGGGGAGATTTGAAAAAACAATTTTTTTTCTCTCCCTTCCCCCTTGAAAATGACCTTGTGGATCCATGTGCAAAAACCAAGTTAATGGGCCAGGTGTAAAATTTCAGCTAATATTTCAAAAATATAAATGAATGAGCCAATCAGGTTGAGGATCGTTTGTAAATTAAACCCCACTTGAGTATTATTAGGCTTATAATTATCTCTTCCTCGATCACGTTTTCATGCCATTTTAGAAGGCGATTCTTTCGAGCTTACAGAGCTGGCCTCCATTGTCCAGGCTGGTAATTCCATCGATCACAATGGCAGGGCTTGTAAAACCAAAGAAACGTGAATGGAAAGAAACTAACATGGCGCTTTTTGGAAGTGACACCGAAAGGGAAGTAAGTATGTTGAATGTAGGGTCTAGTGAGGTTTATGATGCATAATATTCACCAAAAGTTGTACATGTGCGCGAGTTTCAGCGTCAATTTTTGGCTTGTAAACCATATCGACATCAATGCATCATCAATGCAATGTTGACAATGTCAAGAGTGAATTTTCTCGCGAAACTGCCGTTAGGAAACACCCCTACAGCTGACACTATCCAAGGATATAAAAACAAAATAGCCATAAATCCTTATGAAGGTACATGAGTCTTGTACGTACTTGCAAGAATATGCATTATAAGTACCGAAGTTTTACATTTTAAAGCGCTTTTGCAGTTGCTCATAACACCAGCTTTGCAAATTAGACCACCTGCATGACATATGTTAATTGTCCAGCATTGGCATCATTTGGAGTTTTATTTTAAATATAAAGGTTTTTGAGTTATTAGTCTTTCTGTTTGTCAAAAAGCCCACTTATGCAAATATTAGCCTCAAAATAATGTCGATCTCTCGTTGGTGGATTATAAAAGCTCTTATGCATGTTTACGTGAGACGAGCATATTTCAACACCAAGCCTCGTTTTGAAATTGTAAATTTGCGACGTTTGCAGTAATGATTCCCAACGTAGTGGAGTTAAAAAGAATACCCATGTAGAAGGAGTGCAAATGTGAAGAATTTTGATCATAAGCAGGACCTGGCAGTCACATTAACTCGTGTGACATTTTGCATAAGGGTTTTCAGTGTCTTAGCGCTGATCTGATCTTACTGATGCTACATCCAGTTTCGCTTTCCATTTGAACTTGCTAACAAGTTCCAGCAAGGATGTAAGGGGGAAAAGAGCTCACTCCCGTCCCCTCCCCCAGCTCGAGAACTTCCAGAACCATAAAAATAGTGCAGTTAATTTTCCATTTTTATCAGTGTTCTGAAAGGATGGATGACTTGTTAATCATTTTGATTTCCGGTTTGCGCAAGGGCGTAAGTGAGAAGTGAGTATAATATCATAATCGCACCTGTCACGCGATGAGTAAATTTCGTGAGCTCGCGTTCCCTTCCTCGTTCTATTCCTCCCCTACTCATTCCGACGCCTGCCTAGACCGCGAGCAGTCTCTTATTTTTCTTTTGAGACAGCAGATCAAGAGGGCGCGAAAGGGGCGAGCGGCAAAGCCGCGAGGACCATGGCGGAAGCCCAATTGCCAAGTAATCTAGCCCCTCGAGTACTGTATTGAGTTTGTCAAGAAATGGTGTTGGAGGAAGGGGTCTGGAAGGGTGCCTCTTCCGCCCTCTTTGGTTGGAAATCAACCATTTTATGACCAAAAATGAAAAACATAAAAGTGGCACATGGTGCTTTTCACATACAATGCATTTTTTGTGTTGCGCTTTCCCAGAAAACGCCCACAAATCACAATCATTATATTATGTTGAACACAGGTAACCCAAGCTCATTAAAGGAGCATTCGATAATTCATAAAGTATTGTATAGAATCTATAAAAATACACTTGGAATGACTCGAGGCTGAGACGTAAAAAGTACAAAAATGTCCTAACTAACTCAAAAATTTAATATTCGATTATCTGTTGCATTAGTTCACTATACGTTTCTGGGAAACTACCCACCTACCCCTCCGTTGAGGCAACATTTTGCTCTATCGTTGTTTTGTTTATTCTAATTTGGGCGTTATCACATTTCGATATCCCTCACGAGTTTCCAAGCACTAGAGCAACTAGCTCTGCAGCAGGCAATTGGAAGTAATGGGCGCAAGAAAGAACGGGTCTCCGTTGCGTGCCCTGTTCCTTCCAAGTGTCTACTATAAGCATCCCCAAAGGGGCAGTCAGTCGGGTCGGGAGTAAAGGCGCGACTAAAGCCGGCGACGGACTGTCCCGGGTGTTGAGCCGAAGCGGTAGCTGACGTCATACGTTAATAACATCAACATAAAATCAAGCGTGACCAATGAGAGAGAGCTGAGATTGGATACGCTGCACATATTCTCCTATCGAGGGAACTCCTTTATTTGCCCCATCCACAGAAGGGAGCGTTTTGAGAAGTAACATCCAAGAGAGACGAAATGACGGGTCTTGTTAAGGCGAAGAAATATGACTGGAAGGACTCCAACTTGTCTCTGTTTGGTTCGGACACTGAGAGAAATGTAAGTTCTCTCTTGCACAGCAAGAGGATTTCAAAGTGGTTCAGGTTCTTCTTGATGTGTGTGGACCTTTTGGGCGTCTTAGAAATACAGAACAAAGCGAGGCGAGTTTTACGTAGTAGAGCGAGTCAAGAGAAACTCCAGACGCAACCCGAGGTGGTATTTATGGATCCCTGTTTTTGGATCACCGCTGGCGCTACGGTTACACATTACATTCGACTCATTCGCTTTAATTTGCAGCAAATTTTTTGAGGCAAACACTGTTGATTCAAACCTACTAAAATGATCCAAGAGTGAAAAAAGTTGCAAGTTTCCCTACTATATTATTTTACAGATCAGCAATGGTGCTGGGTCTGCTGTATATATTATTAGTATTGAATTAAAATGGCATTTTTGTTAAACGTACGCAATTTCACGATCACCAGGTCAAAAAGGAGTCTGCTATGACAGAGAAAGCTTGGAAGGGTGCTGGAGAGAAAGTCGGTCTCAGGATATGGAGGATCGTAAAGTTTAAGGCAAGTATTACCACAACATATCTTACAGAGCGTCTTTTGATTAATTATAAATTTATAATATATTTATAGTATCGACATTTACTATAGTAATGTAGTGTTACTGCTCTTTCCCCGACTAATTTACGTCTACAGATAAAACGCGGTATTTGTTGTTATCAAACACGTTCCTTACCAACTTTCACTTGATTTGATGCTCATTATTTTACATTTTGTTATATGTACCAATGGCATTTGTCTACACTTTTAAAATTCACCATGGATTTTGGTCTTAGTAATCCGATTACAGAGGTCCTTGTTATTGCCTTATATGGTGGTAATAAATATTACAAACATATTTAGAATATAAGCAAAGCAAATAGGCAAGTGGGGCTGACCTCTTATTCCTTGTTGGTTCACTGCACTCGTCCCTTTGCCACAATGAGTGACTTTACTGATTTGCCTGAGAGAAAAATATTGCCCAGTTAACCACCTTTATACCAAAATTTATCAAGGTTGCATCTGAGACTTATGAAGGTTGTTTGATTATACCAAGTCTCCATTCATCATTATCCAGAGATCCCAACCTCAAAAGATCTAAAATCTGAAGACTGTCTCTTTCCCACAACCCCCTCCTCCCTCTGCAGGGATATAACTCACCCTTTGAGCCTTTCCTCCAAAATCACAAATTGACGTAGTCCTCTATAATAAGATGGGTGTGGCAAAGTAATCATGTCAGTGATCAAACACATGTAAGTGCAAAAAAATGCCACAGACACCATAGCATGCCATAACTATACCTGTCCCATTTTTATAGTGAAGTCCAACTAGTGGTCTATTATCAATGCTGCATTCTGATTGATTGAGCTACTACTAGGCTATATGTTATAACCCACTAGTAGCGAAAAGTGCCAGCTTTGAAAACCAAAACAAAGGCGGCTGAATCACATTTTGCTAGCTAAAGTTGTTTTGTCTCGATATTTTTGACTAACTAGTTGGATTTCACTAAAACAATAATTATTCCTTTCTCCTCATGGGAAGGCCTCATTAGTTATTGGCTCAGTGCCCTTTCAGGCCTGAGGAGTAATTATTGTTAAATAACCTACTGATTAAATTTTCCTGTGATCATATTTACAGAACCAAATCAAAGACTAGAATAATTATTGAAATCCTCTTTCTGTTGCTGTCAATATTTTAATCCTTGATGCCTTTTTACCACAGGTAACAGATTGGCCATCGGAGGACTATGGATCTTTTTATGAGGGAGATTCATACATTGTTCTTAACACTTACAAAAAGGACCCCAATAGTGAGGTATTAATGACAATATTTATTTGCTAATTGGGCCAAGTTTGCAGAGAGAAGAGGAAAGAAGTTAAGGTTGTCAGGGAGAGGAAGAAAGAAATTGGGGGTGCATTAGAGAAAATAAAAGAAAGAAAGAAATTAGGCTTGGTAGGAAGAGGAGGAGAGAAAGTGGAGGTTAAACAGAGAAAAGAAAAGAAAGAAAATAATAAACTTGGTTGGAAGGAGCAGAAAGAATTTAGGCGGTGGAAAAGAGACAGGTAGTGTCTCCCACATGACAAACTTATGACAACACCCAAATGACTACCGGTAATTAAGATATTAATCACATGACCTGAGAAAACATTTCATCATCTACATATGTACTACTCTACTTTATGTTGCTTTGAATGAGAAAATTGTTATCAGTTAATGGTACAAGTATCTGTTGATGACATCATGTTTGATTTAGACATGTCATTAATGTCTTTTATTAGTCACATGAGCTTTTTTGTCATCAGTTGGTCATGTGGTTGACGATGACTTGACTAGTGGCATGACAGATGGCGTAGCAGATCTCGTGGCCATTATCATAACTAGTGGGGTGGCTAATGACGAGTTAGTAACATCAGTGATAGATTATGTATAACATTACAATTAATTAAGTCTTGGAAAGTTATCACACTTAAGAGTCATTTTTATTGAAGACATAATGAAAACAGAATAGGTGTTGGTTGGAGCTGATAAAGCTTTCCCTTTATGCCAGAAGCTATTATAATACTGTTTTCCTGTATTTTATCATTGTTTGATATGTAGGAATTGGACCATGATGTCCATTTTTGGATTGGCAAATTCTCAACCCAAGATGAGTATGGTACAGCAGCTTACAAGACTGTTGAGCTCGATACCTATGTAAGCACATGGTCCATTTTGAAGTGGTATAAAATATTTAGTCCAGATGAGTATTATTTTTGTAACACAAATTAAGTAACTTGTGTGAAAAACATACAACACAAAATGTATTGCATGTTTAGGGACGACTTTTCATTTGCAACTGCAAGAGTGAATACAGTTACTATTAAATTTTGATTCTTTGAGAGCTAATAAATTTTTGCGTGATTTGGCCATGATTGCAGTTGGATGATAAACCTGTTCAGCATCGTGAGGTGATGGATTATGAATCTGATCGCTTTAGGTCCTACTTCAAGGTCATGACTAAGTGGAAAGGAGGGTGAGTGCAGCCCATGCATTAACCTTTGGCTTCAATGGAAAAGCCTGCTTGATGTTTTGCCTTGAGTATCTTCCTAAAAAAGTGAACCCCATATTACAATGTTAAGTGGTAACTCTGTACTAAGTAGTTAGGAGTATCAGTAAGTTTTTGTCCCAAGTTTTCTCAAATTTGCAGAGCACTTTTCCAAACATGGAAAAAGTTTGGAGAGTAGAGATCAAGTCTGGGAGATGATGAAAGGTCAAAGCTACTTCAATCGTTTAATACGTTTTTTTTTTCTGTACTGTGATCAAATCTCAATCATTCTCACCCTATAACTAAGACATTTCAATAGAAGAATGAGAATTTTTAAAACTTTCTCATGTGCCGTGGTTACTGTTTGAAGTGCATCATAGAAAAAAATTGGCTCCTGCATTTTTAAGAGCTTTTCTGATAATATATTTGTTAACATCAAGTCTGAAAAAATTATTGTTTAGGAAAAACATCTGGAAACATTCTCGAATGTTGATCAAAAAATCTGTATGAACCCTGTATGATTAACTGCTGTTAATTTTAGGAGCAGATAAAACATCTGGCCATAATTTGAGATAAATGTATTGACCAACTTGCCCCTGGAAATTTTGCCAAAAAACATGTTTTTAAAGCTGCCTGGCTGTCAAGAGCAAAAACTAATCAAAAAGCCATTTGCTGGTCAGTCTTCTGTTCCAGATGCAAAATATCACCTTCCAAAGTTTAAGGATGTGCAGAAGGCAAAATTCAAAGTTTTTGGGTTTAAAAGTGACACAGTGTGCATGCAGTCACACATGTGTCACTTTTTTTCTTTACCTCCTCTTCTGTTTGTTTGCTTTTCTTGGCCCCTTTATTTTCTCTTTTGCTGTTTATTTTTTAGGCTCATTTCTGAAGAAAGCAGATAAAACATCTGGCCATGATTTGAGATAAACTTATTGACCAATTTGCCACTGGAAATTTTTCCAGAAAACATGTTTTTAAAGCTGCCTGGCTGTCAAGAACAAAAACTAACCAAAAAGCCATAATTGATGGTCAGTCTTCTGTTCCAGATGCAAAATATAAACTTCCAAAGTTTAAGGATGTGCTGGTTATTTTTTAGGCTTCATTTCTGAGGAAACTAAGGTTTTTTGGAAGGCTTTTAGGATCGTAGGATTTGATGGAATGAGTTGTGGGTGGAATTTTCGTGTCAATTTAGCATTTTTTATTTTTTGCCTTTTTTTCCAGCAGTCTGGACTAAATCATTCTCAATCTGGTAAAACCTTTTCTCCCTACACTAGTTATATGACGGAGTTGTCCTTGACCATTAAAACTGATAATGTTATATGCGATGCAAGAGCTGGTATCTGCGTGGGCAGTTCAGGGGCAAATGGGTTAATACAAGTATTGATATAACAGTAACTGCCCCCTTATTAACCTCATATGAGATCATAGTGAACATACGCAACAGGACGTGACAAAATATGTAAGTAATAGCCCTGTCAGGTTTGTCACACAAGAGCATTTTGCTATCCTCTTCTTCCTGCCACCCCCTAGCTGTTGCATAAACTCACTATTAGCAACAGGATGATCAGATTCATCACCTAAGCTATTTTAAGAATACAGTTATTTATAAAGTGGATTCTCCTTCAGCTTTTTATTGATCTAGCACAAGTCAACATTGTAGTTAATTATATATACATGTATTGTCCTTCAGGGCAGACTCAGGATTCCGAAGAGTTGAAGTGAAGAAGTATACTCCTCGTCTTCTTCATGTGTTTGGTGAAAAGGTATTATGTCTTAAGGGTTACTTACGACTATCCCTTATGACTTCATTTCTTTCAAGAACCACTATTGTTGCTAGTAGAAATAGTGACTCAGGGTGTCATTTTCTTACAAAAAGTCTTTGTTTGAATGCATGAAACCAGATTATAATTTTGTATGAATCCTCTTACTTTCAGAATAAAGTAACAGTTAAAGAAGTGAAGTTCAAGAAGGAATACTTGAATGATGAAGATGTTTTCTTGGTTGACTTGGGACTAAAGATTTACCAGGTAGATTTCTACTGCCAAACTAAGAAAATACATGTATGTTGATCATTGAGATCAAGTCACCTAAGCCAAATGAAAACTACAAACACTTTTGCTGATCATGGTTCAGTAACACCAATCCTGATTGCCCAAGTATTTATGCTGTACATGTTACTTAATCTAACAGTGTTAAGCAGTGTTCTCCCAAAATTTTAGCTCAGCAGGTAATGGCATTTCTTCACTCATCTCCTTGATCAGATCGGATCGGATCACAACTTGCGTTTTTTTACAACTACTTATTTAATTTTAGTAAACCTTCAGGCAGTTGCAGGCAGTAAGAAGTGCTGCTTCAGGCAGTAAATGTTACCGGTTACCGCCTGATAAGGAGAACACTGGTTAAGCCATCACTCTGAAGTTCTGAAATAAACATTGAGCAATAGAATGTGGAGCCAGAGCCTCCTTTTTTCCTCCTCATCACGAAAACAAAAGGAGGCTCTGCTAGCAGTGGGTGGGTGTTGTAATCAACAAAGCTAGTCAGACTCAGGCCAGTTGCACAGTGTCCAGAGAATACTTGGCATTGTAACCTATGTGCCGAAGTTTGCCTCTGACCTTGCCACTTTGTCAAGCCAGTCAAGAAAAAAAATTGTTTGGAAGCAGGAAGTTTGAGTAAAGTTATAACCAAGCACCAGTGCTAGCTTAAGTTTTCTATTGCACATAAAATTAAAGACAACATGATATGTGTTCTTGAGTGATAAAGATATCCATCCAGTGGCATATGCATCTAGAGCCCTCATTGAGGTTAACTATGTCCAGACAGAGAAAGAACTCTTATCAAATTTTTTTTAAGTGCTGAGAGGTTTGAGAGTTACAATGTATATGTATGACAGTAAGGTCTTAATTCAAACTGACCACAAGCCCAGAAAGCAATTTTAAAGAAATCAGCAAAAAATTGGTTGAGATAATTTAAACCCTTGAAGGCCTTTTGTGATGTTTTGCTGTCTTTGAAAGGGGAAAATAATGCTTTCCCTCCTCCACCCCCACCAAGCAACTTTGTGCCTCTGTTCCATTTTTCACGAGATATGGACTTTCAGGTAGACTCAATATAGACAATGGACCATGGTTTAATTTCACTGAATTTCAGAACTTTGCCTGAGATTTTAAGTTGAGTACATCAAAATGTTGCCTAGATGTCTACATTCCAATGAAACACTGGAGAACATTGTGAAGACAGCAAATCTTTTTTCAATAAAACTGCGAATGCAGCCTATGACTCGCATCTGTCTAAACAGGATTTTAGAAATATGCCATCAAATGGAATGGATTGCTCCATAACACACCATCATCTCTCTTGAAGGAATTGCTCTATTTTCAGCATACATGTAGCTGGTCAACTGCTTTGGGGCTACTGAGAACAAATCTAGCTAGCAGTGAGGGCAGGACTTGAACTTGGGGCCTCTGGATTACAAGTCCAGTGCTCTGACTGCAGCTTTGCTTAGCCACGCTGTATCTTTTCTATCTTCTAATTTGTGACCTTGTTGTTGTCATTTTTGTAGTGGAATGGAGATCGTAGTAACAAGAATGAGAGATTTGAAGGAGGCAAATATTGCAATGCACTGAGGGTATGTTAAAGTAGGGGGGAGGGGATTAAAATGAATTTAATGCTTGACATGTCAAGTATGGCTTGTCTGAAATACTACAAGCTTAATAATAATATTCGCTTTCTTTGCACCCTACACTGACTGTGAACATCTCTACAATCTTGACAAATTTATTCTAAATGATATTTATTGTTTTAATCATTTTGCATTTGATTAGTTTATGTAACTTGCAATCACAAGTTTTTAGGAGGTGTGTGATTTGATGTCTTCAAAAGTTATGAAATTGCACTATGTGGTATCTGAAGTTCTTGAACTTTTTTTTTATCTTTCTTTGTTAGTCTGAAAGAGGTGGAAAACCAGCAGTTGAGGTTCTAGGTAAGTTTCAGTTAATGATATTGACTTATCACATGCATTTTAAGCTAACTTAAGATCTAGCAGGCCTCAGTGACCCCTGGCATCTAACATTTGCTACTGGATAAAAGAAAATGTTAGTATTTTTCTAGAAATCACAAGCTGAGCACCCTGAATTTCACAAGCTCAGAGCACCAGGGCTTTCTTTTAATTTTTTGCATGGGAAGGTTCAGCCTAGAATAACCCATTAATATGATGGTATATAGCTATATAAGCAGTCTCATTTTGCAGCAGCAACCACTTCAGTTGTGCAGAATTTCAGAATGCGGCAGCCTAGCCTTTTTCATCTGGTTGGACTAAAGAAATAGGAGTTCACTGCTATCCAAAGACAAAACAGCCAAATTTCTGACTAAAACTGAACAAAAGAATGCAGCAATACTGAATGGATGTCATCTACTTTTTGCAAAGTATCTGCAAGAAAAACATCTGTTTTGTATCCTGAAACCATGCCTAGTAACAGGCAAATGGTTGAGGAAAGTCTACAAGGATGTAAGGTTGACTTAAAACTTAAAATTATTTTGAGAAAATAATAAACAATTACAATAGACAGTATTCATATTCCCCGACAGTCCTGGGATGAGTATGCCTTGATCATGAATGCGAGGCTCATGCGGGGAACTTCTCGCCAAGATGACAAACAAATATGAGAAAACTGCCGCTGAGTTTGCCGAATTTAAGGAAACTTTTTAACATTGTAAAGTTCCGAAGGGCTTACATACTTGAGAGATCATTATTTCAAACAACAAAAGGAAGATCTGCTCATTGTTACTAAGAAAAACAGCGATCCTAACCATAATTATATTGACGAGAAGAGTGCTTGGTGAGCGAGTTTATAATTTAATATAAACAGAGATGTTCTCAAAATCCCCGAAGCCATTTTAATTGTAATTTTCAGTGTCCTTTAAACTTTTTGAAGAATATCTTTTATTGAAATGGACGTAATTATCGAGAGGCTGCGATAAAGTTGCAGTGATGTTATCACACCTACTATACAGTTGAAATTTTCTAACAGAGTGGATGCAAAATCTTGAATGTGTATTTGAAGTAAACCAAACGACTCATTCAGTGGATAATTACTCATCAGGACGGGGCTTAGCGTTCTGCACACAGTCCATGTGCATTTTAAGGAAGTTAAACCAGTTTGAACAAAGATGACTAGGTTAAGTTTATTTTTAAATTTAAGTTACATTATCTTCGATAAAAACTGTGCGAGAGTACAAAAACGTGCACGCAGTTGACCACAGCGTTTGGTACAGACGATAATACTAAGCAGTTTAAACTCCACACTACAGATTCACACAAGAGAAAAAGAATAATAACAAGAAGAAAATTTTATAAAAAGGATTCGAGTATTGACATTTTGACACAATATACCATTTTCTTGATTACTTCTTGTTTCTTCTTTTGGCTTCGTGGCTTTTAAATTTTGCTGTTAGTACCACCAGCTCTTCCCACAGTTTTGTTTTTTGAAACAGATATCCCTTTAGCTTACCCGTAAGGTTTCAGCTTTTAAATCTTGCAGTTTTTTGCTGATTTCTATCGTTTTGCAGCGATTTAGCCGCGACTAACCAATGTTTGTTTGTGTTTTTGCCAAAAAGTTCCCCGCTTTAGCCTCGCAATCATGCTTTGAAGTCTCTCGTCCCAGGGCCGTCGGGGAATACGAATATCGTCTATTTATTATAATGTGATGCTTATTAGTTTTAGTCTCATTCAATAATATAAGCTTATGTTAATGATAACACACAGATAATGCTGTAACTAGTGATATGCCAGAAGAGCTAGTAGATGTATTTTCTGATGATGGAGAGGCAGGGACAAAGCGACCTAAAGACAAGGTAAAAGCCGGATGCATTATTGTAGTCAAAGTCTAATTATGGGTACAAGGTCAGCTTACTAAGGGATAAAAACGATGTTTCATCTGGTAGTGAATATGTCACCCAAAGATAGAGCTTAGAAATGGCTGTCATATGCACATGCTCAGTAAAGAGAAGATGCAATATAAACTCAAGAGTAAGAACCTGGTGTTTAAGACCTGTTAGGTTAAAATTTGCCTGTCAGGCAACCCCTATACAAGATCCAGTTTAGCCTAAAATTGTAAATGGGTTCTTATTTTCTAATATCCAGTCTTCCAGATAAGAGACGGGTCTTGGGTAAGTGACTCAGCAAAGAAGGCTTCTTGATCCGACAGATGAAATATGAATGTAAAGTTAAATATAACAAAAATAATTAGCATGTGGTCTGGATGACCCCTCAAATGGTCTGCATGACCCCCACTTGAAAGAATTAACTGGAACTCTGAAAATCTATGAAAGAAAATTCTTTAGAATTGGGCAAATAAGATGAGTCAACATTCCAAATACTCTCTGGAGGCATATGTGCCTTATCACTCAAACTGCAATGGGCTATTACCTTTTATATCCCTATCCCCTGGTCAAGGACTTACCTTTTCTTCTTACCCCTTAAGATTAAATAAAATATGCATATGCCCCTAAAAGTGAAAACTTCTTTAAAATATGGGTCTATCCCCTGGAGAATTTGGGTGTACCACTGAAGCGGGGGTGGGGGGTATACGGGAATTAAATGCAATAGCCCAATGTAAATGCCAAGGTGGAAATCAAGCTGAATACAACTAAATACACTTGGCTACAAGGTAATTTTTTTTCGGAAAGTAAGACCTCTTTAAGAACTTGCATAGCCCAAAGTTTTTCTAATTACCATTTATGTAAGAACCTGTTTACGCTAACTTGGGAAAAAGCAGGTTCTTACTTGCGGGTGTTCACTATATATGTAGCTGTTTAAAAACAAACTTTTTGTTTAACATTGACATAAGGTGAAGTCAGAGGTATCGCCATTTTGGTGACACAATTAAGGACTAAGATTGTGTTTAGGGAATGCTTTTTCCAGTCAAGCGGATGAGTTTAGTCTAGGCACAAGTTTTATATCGACCACAGGCGTTTATTGAGTTTACTTGAGTTTTTGTCTGATGTGAAAAATCTGAAAACGTAACTGGAACTTCTACATCACATCACAAAAGCTTATAAACAATGTCGCATTTTAAAACTCTTCTTTCACTAAGATTTCGTACAAAAATACCACAACACCTGGCGCGAGGCAGAAGTTACTTGAAGCATTGACACTTAAATGAAGGTTAAACTTGGAGCGAGTGAGAGAAACCCTTAGTTATTAATACACAGCCGTTCTTACCTTCTTCCTTGATGATCTGTGCCTTTTTTCTGAAGATTTTTGCTGTCATTTATAACCTCTCGCACTTAGAAAACTCTCCTGGCTTCAGCGTTCTTGCTTCCACAAACAAAGCATGTCTGCTTCTGGACGGCCTGCGCGTCAGTCGTGAAAATGGCGGGAAAATACCACAGGCCGACCACAGGGATGCCGGCGGTTACCAGCCCCTGCTTGGGAAATGAGCACGCGTTACCACAGGCAGCCCAAACTCTGTGGGATTTCGTTGGACTTTGAATTTATAAGAGAATGTATGAACATAAACAAAATACGTCTTAAATTCCAATTTTGGACAAAAATAGAAATAAAAATGACGTACCTTGTGTTTGCCAGTGTGTTTTGTTATTTACTGTCCCTTCGCCTCTAGAGCCATTTGGAAGCCGTTTTATCGACGCTGAGTTTAAGATTTTGACTTGTACTAACAGTAAGAAAAATGATAAAACGACTTCCAAATGGCTCTAGAGGCGAAAAGACAGTAAATAACAAAACACAAACCTATGCGAGCAATTGTTTTAAACCTGTCAAAAGTTTTACGTTTTATATGAAACACTGGGCACATTCAACGTAGCTTCGGTATTCACAGTTATTCCTGATCGATTGAAGTCCAGACCGTATGAAGTGACTTATTGTAATAACATATTCTTGTATTACTTTTTAGACCGATGGTGGCTCGAGCTACGAAAAGGTTTTATTCAGGTTAGCCTGTATTACAAAGCAAAGTCCAGCCCTTATTTCGGATTCTATAACTACTTTAGAAAAGACAGATGGATGGAGTCAGAATGCTGGACAAACGCCCTGTCCTCTGTAGAGGCTTCGTGACAATCCATCCAGGCGCCGCCTTAATAGCCTGCTCGCAGACGAAATTAAACTCTGGTTAACTCCGTCTGCGAAACAGCGCCGAAATCCTTGTTCTGGACTTCCAGCTGTGTACCCAAATTTGAGTACGCGCCACGATTGGCCAGTTAAAAAAGGCCTTCGTTTTATTTGTCGTGATCGCCAATCAGGTTTAAGGGAAATTCGAAACGCACTTCCGGTAATTCGTTGAGTCCGTTGGGGGTCCAGAACACGGATCTCTGCGCTGCTTTGCAGACGGTGATAATCAGAGTTTAGTTATCGTCTGCACGCAGGCTACGCCTTAAGGGTCTTTCAGTTTTCATACCTACACTCAGTTCGCACCGCTGAAATCCTCTGACTGAACCTCTCCAGAGGAGAGATCGTTAGGATTCACCCATTAAATAAGACTCTATTCTCACATGTTTTGTAACAAGAAATTGTGTTTGCTCAAATCGCAAAAGTTTTTCCTGAAACTCGTTGAATTAATAGGTTATCAGATGCATCAGCTCAGATGACGTTCGAGGAAGTTGCTCGAGGAAAGGAAGTGACAAAGAGTGGACTGCAAAGTGATGATGGTATGCCTGACAGTGATCTCAGATAACAGTTTGGGCCCTAAATATGCTAATCCTAAGAAAATGCTGGGAAAAAAAACAGTGGCCGCTCCAAATTTTCCATGTCTAATAATAAATCGACCCATGAAACAGATCATAACTTCCGTACATGCTACTTCTCTGTAATTGCGATTCAGATGTATGGATGTAAAAGATCAAAACTTCCCTACAAGATACTTCTCTGTGATTACAATCAAGTGTATTGATACACTGATACATACAGCTATTTCAAGAAAGGTTATCCGAAAAAGTGCACGCGACAATCCCGAAAGGCATTGTGGATGGTTTTCAGTTTACTGTTCTTGAAAGAAATTTGACAGATTAGCTCAAGAGGCTATGGACGTATGTTTGCGAGTGCTAAAGGAAAGCAGAAAAAGCAGTTTCGACAGCTACAGTGTCGTGAACAGTGTATTGATCGTATCCGATACTGTAGAAACTCTCGTACGCGACCACTTCGGAAATTCGAAAAAATGGTCGTAGCAAGAGCTGGTCGCTTACGAGAATGAGCTCTTGTAAGCGACCGTATGGTAAAACAATAGAAAGTGGTCGCTTGCGATTTGCTGATTTGTATGAATAAGACCCCGAGTGTTTGCTTACGAGAGCTAAAATGCAAAGGAAAAGTCCAGTTGGGAAATCCCAAATATGTTCACAGTCGGTTACGGGAGCGTTCGCTTACTAGAGCTTTTCAGTACAAAAATTAATTCACAGTTCAAACGGGGTTTCAGTCCGACAAAGGGTGAAGTCACAAGCAACCCCGTAAGTCCGTCTTTGATGGAAGTTGTCGCGTATCTAGGGGAGGTAGGGAACTGCCCCCTCCCCCCGGGCTCCCACCATTTTTTAGGCCAATCTTTTCGAAGCCGGGCCCCCTCTTATCTTAGGGACTGGGTCCGCTGCTGGGAAGATCATATGATGACAATGGTGGAGTTAAAGGAGGAGTTAATTGCAGTTCAAAAGCTATATGCAGCGAATACAAAGCTATAAATAACATAGAAGCAAACACATAGGTGCTGTTTCAACGTGTCTCGTTTTTTTCGGTACCACTACTGACTTGTGGAGTTTTTTTTTTTCAGTTTTCATCTTGGATTCAGGAAAACATTGTTTTGTTTGGATTGGCAAAGGTGCTAGCGAGGGAGAGAAGAAAAATGGATTTTGTCGTGCCCATGTAAGTTTTGACACAGGTTCACTACACAATGATCTCTTGACTACACCTATGGTAGTTTTGACACAGGCTCATCACGCCAATGTAAGTTTTGACACAGGTTCACTACACAATGATCTCTTGACTACACCTATGGTAGTTTTGACACAGGCTCATCACGCCAATGTAAGTTTTGACACAGGTTCACTACACAATGATCTCTTGACTACACCTATGGTAGTTTTGTCACAGGCTCATCACGCCAATGTAAGTTTTGACACAGGTTCACTACACAATGATCTCTTGACTACACCTATGGTAGTTTTGTCACAGGCTCATCACGCCAATGTAAGTTTTGTCACAGCATCACCACTCTCGTTTGATTTGTTGGACTGTGTGCAATAAAGTACTAGTTTTCATGTAGCCTGATTTAAATCGAAATTGAAGGCTTTAAGAATAGATGAAAATATCAAAGCGGTCATATAGTGAACAAATACTCTCTTGTAACCGCGCACTTGAGCCAGTAGTAACAGAAATAATTTTTTCTTCTACAGACCTACCTTCAGAGTTCTCAGAACCCTTTTCAACCAGTATCTGTTATCGAAGAAGGAAAGGAAACTGTTGAATTCCACCATGCCTTTTGAGGTACTGATCTTTGCTCCGGGGGGGCACTTGGGTATTTTTTGGGTGGGTATGTGCCGCCCCGGACTCCAAATTGGCACCCCGTTCTAAAAGAAATCTCCCCTAAAATTGATACCCCGTTTTAGAAATGGGCCAATTTTTTATACCCCGTTCTAGAAATAGGAAATACGCCCGCCCTGCACGCTAACAGGGTGCAACAAGAGTACAACAGTTTGCTTGTTAATGCATTGAACCGTCTTTTTAAAAGCAATCTGTCCTTGAATAATTTCAAATGGCTGCTTACAAAACTGGAGCTTTCGTGCGTTCGAAATATTATACTCTGTTCTAGACAACGCCTCTGAAATGGATACCCCGTTCTAAATCAGGAGCTTCAAAATCACGACCCCGTTGGGCGGCACATACACGTATAGGCAATGTATGGGAGTACCCCCCCCCCCGGGTCTTTGCTATTTATTTTGAACATAAAGTCAGCAAGGTGTAGTTTGAATTTCGAAAAACGTTCGTTTTTATCCCAGTCTTACAGACATTACGGCGTCACGATACCGGAATCCCAGCGAACCTGAGTGGTTGGGTTGTATGTAATAACAAAGTTGATTTTTTAGTGTTGCATTTGTTTAAGGTGCCCGGCCCATGCTATCAGCCCACCACTACACTGAACCCACCCCATCACCCCCCATTTCCGGTGCGCTTCTCCTTTATAACCCAGGAATGGGCTGGGGTTGTTCGAAGCAGAATTAAAGTTACATGTACCCATGATAAACGTAAAGTTGAGTTCAAATCTAAGCACTTACGAATCAATTTTTCCTGTTATCTCTATTTGCCTACAATTTGATTCTTGACAAGTTAAAATTGACAGGGAAAGTGCTTTGTGCGGAAGAAAAAGGAGCCTGTAATATATTTAAATGACCCCAGATTAGGAACAATCGACCCTCGAACAAGTTTGTCCAGGTGTCTAATTTAGTCCTTTTCCTGTTTTTAGGTGTAATGCCAGGTACTGGAGGAAAAATGGCCTAACTCTTAGGATTCAAATTTTAGTGTTTTTCGTATTAAATATGTATGAAAATTGCTCGGTGTAAAACTAGGTTAAGGAGAAACCGCCTTAAAGCTGTTGGTCATTATAAAATCTTTTTGTCAATTTTATCATGATTGGCTACTGAATAACACTTAATTAGCAAAGGCAAGTTGGTTGAAAGAACAATTCGTTATAATTTGATGTTTCAAAGCTTGTGTGAGGGTGTATTAAGCGAAAGTAATCAATTAAATATAAATAAAGAATTAACTTAACATAAACTTGTGTTGTTAAGTAGCAGAGGGCGCAGAGGCTCTCTCCCCGGTGCACAGAGGCCTGTTTCTGTCGAAGGAAGGTTGGGGAGAGGGGAAAAAAGAAAGCGCGCGAGAGATGATGGGAAGGGGAAAGAGAAGCACTCTACTGCTACGAGGCAGGGCGGGGGACCCCAGGTCGGTGATATAATCCCCTTAGGTGGGGTAACCCGCTTGTCCATATAATCTCTCATTTTTATCACGTTTACATGATAGGTGGATCGGGTGACCATATGAAAGATTATATGGCCAGGCAGGTTACCTCACCTACCTGGGGTATCCCACCTCCATATTAACAGGCACTTGATTATTTTTATTGGAATGCCCAGAGGAAGACTCTGCGAGGACAGAGGCGCAGAGGAAATATGAGTGACCTTGTTTCCTGTTAAGGTGGCTCAACCCAGTTTTTCAGTCACCATACCTACTTTCTTTAAAGGGTATCCATGGGAGTACTTGCTCCCAGACCACCCTCTTTTAAAATGGCCACTTTATTTCCCTTCTTGGTCCCAGACATTGGTACTCAATTTTGAAACCAAGCTCTCGTTATCCAAGTTAAAGGCCCTGAGGACAAGGTTGCCTTTTTTGGAGCTTATTGGAAACAGGATTTCTCACAATCGCGATCCCCGAACTTTATAAGATACCTCACAGCCATCTTACAATGTGTTCGTTCATCAGCGTTTAACGGCAAGTAACTAAGTTTGATTGCCAACAGATGCTGCAATAGGAAAATTTACGTTTCTGGGAAACTGCCCACCTACCCCTCCCCTAAGCCAACATTAACACTTACTTCTAAGTTAAGGCAAAATTCTGGTTTAGGGGAGGGGGAGGTGGTTAGTTTCCCGGAAACGTAAAATGATCCCAAATCTGGATATTTTTGAAACCTTATACTTTTTTTAACACGAATCAACATTCCGTCGACGACACGAAACCAGTTATTTCGCTTGCCCAAACCGCATCTTCTTAAGCCCCGTCCACACGAATCCGGGTAAAAATATGTGGTTTTAAAGGGATGTTACACGAGGAGATTCGCAACGACGATTTTTGGCGCAAAACAGCGTTGCAACATTGTTACGACATTGTGTGGAATGGTTACAACATTGTTCCAACATTGCAACGCCGTGTCTTAAAACTCGGCGTTATAAATCGGCTCTAAAAATAAAATATTTTAGTTCTTCCTTTTGAGAACTCTCTGCTCCCCCCTCCCCGGAGTTTCACTAGACTACAAATTAAATTAAAAAATTCAAATTGTAATGAGTTATTTAGTTTTTTTGCTTAATCAGGTCCAGTTTGATTAGACTCGTCATTGTCACTGAATTAATAAAAGACTGGGAATTATTACTGACAATTGTTATAAAGACAGAGTGTGATTATACAATGATTATAATTTTGGAAGTTTAAATTCTAGAAATTTAAAATATATGGTCGTAAATTGCTTTTAAAAAAGCAACGTGTGAATTGTCCAAGTTGCGGGAAGATGAACTCCCTTTGCGGTTTTATTCACTTTAATTAGCATGACAGAAGACCGAAGACAAGGATTGATTAAGGACAGATGTATTTTTAATGCGGCCTTTCTTCGCTGGTCACTCTATAATAAAAAGATATTTTCTTCTACCGAAGAAGTTAATTGAATTTTCAGTGTCTTGCATTAGGAAGACAATCCAAAGAAAATTAACCAAGAGCGGTTTACAAGTACCTCAGCAGACATGCTGTTCCTACCCGCAAAATACATCAACAGCAACATTTTTTCATTTACAATTAGTTTAGCAGAGTGTTTCACGAATTGATGTATATGAATATTAGTCTTAAAGTCGCGATTAATAATTTATTTAGGCTCTCGAAAAGAACCGGAGATTTCTCAAGCACAGCAATATATTTTTTCAATTTACAAGTTTCCCGCGCTAAAAGAAAACCAGTAACATAAAAATTGTTGATTTTAAAGGCACGTGTGTAAATAGACGACTTCGAACTTTTCAGGATAGTTTTACAATACTCAAGGTAAGGTTGGGGTTTTATTTAGGTTCTAAGGATGGGTTTTCATTATTCATACTTATCTTGACCCAAAATTTACGACTTAGTTAATATTTTATGTTTATGGCACCAAAGAAAGTTAAAGTAAAATTCTTTATGACAAGAAGACAACTTTAAACACTTATTCTGAACCTTGGCGAATAAAAAAGTGCTAAAATCTGAGTGTTGTACATTGTATACAACATGTATAAAAGGTCTTTTCTTATTCAAATTTCTTTTTTGACTTC
This sequence comes from Porites divaricata, assembly GCA_038088405.1. NCBI lineage: Eukaryota > Metazoa > Cnidaria > Anthozoa > Scleractinia > Poritidae > Porites > Porites divaricata. The sequence goes on from JBBMOI010000009.1 coordinate 4,258,439, forward strand.
TTGAATGTATATCTTTTTACGTGCTCGTTACATTTTGGGTACGTTTCCTAGTAGTGTTTTAAGGTTTTGAAAACCTATGTACCATAATCATAATAATACTGATTTCGTTGTGCAATATCGTTTTCACACAACATCCACAAAATATGTTACAATGTAAGTATATTTTACTTTTTTCTTCCAAACCAACTTCGAAGAAACCCACGTTCTGATGTCGTCTCCGTTTGGAAAAATATAGCTATTATACGATAAATGTTCCCACGTTTTTGCAATCTGGCCTTACGACTAAAAAATGTTACTAACATATTTTTCGTACATTATATAAAAGCGTATTTCTCGATTTCTAACGAGTTAACAATGTAACAGGAAATCTCCTCATCATGCATACATTTTCAATTTGAATAATTCATGTCGCTTGGCCTCTCTGTAAATTTACAATTCTAAAATGACAGCGCGCAGAAAACAATAAAAACTGTATTCATTTGAACCACCTGTCATACTTGTATTGATGTGTCGCCTACTTTGGTACAGCGAACAAAAATTTAAGCGAAAACATCGAACTTGATCGAATTTGTGCAGATCAATATCTAATTGAAAACCCATTCGAGGGGAAGTAATTTTTTTCTTGTCTTTCTCCCGAATAGCTTAGTGAAATTTAAAGGCGCGTCAATTGCTCTGTTTTTGATTGCTTTATTGCCATCCGGGAAGTCGAATGGAAGAAGAAGAGATCAATAGTGGATTGAATCACATCGGTGAACAACCGACCCCATCGGCTGGACTGAGCCGCAACTCCATGACTCTGATAACAAAACCGACATCTAAGGAGGAAAATGGCAATAAAGGACGAAGAATCATCATCAACGTGAGTGGCCTTCGGTTTGAAACGTACGAAAAAACTCTTTCGCAGTTCCCGGCGACACTGCTTGGCTGTGCGGCAAAAAGGGACTTTTACTTTGACAGCGAAAACAATGAATACTTTTTCGACAGAAATCGGTCCTCGTTTGAGGCCATTTTATTTTTTTATCAATCTAATGGAAAACTTGTACGACCGAATGGTGTTCCATTTAACGTCTTTGCCGAAGAGGTGAGGTTTTTTGAACTCGGTAAAGAGTATCTTCAGCGACTCGAAGTGGACGAGGGATACATCGCCGAGGAAAAACCAAAAATGCCTACCAATCGAACACAGAGGAAAATATGGGAATTATTTGAGTACCCGGACAGCTCGTTGCCTGCGCGCTTTGTAGCCTTGTGGTCGGTATCGGTTATTTTATTATCGATCATCGTATTTTGCTTGGAGACTTTACCAAGATATAGATGTGTGGAAGACCCGCAAGGCCCCAGTTGCGAGAAATACCAAAATGTGACGACCTCAGACACTAAAACTAGTGAAAAAAAAGATGTTTGGTTTATTATTGAGGTTTTATGCATCACTTGGTTTACTGTTGAATACGTCGTGCGGCTCCTATCTTCACCGCAAAAATTAGTCTTTATTCGCACTTTTCTCAACATTATTGACTTAGTGGCGATTCTGCCGTACTACATCACACTTCCAATGAACGAAACTCGTGTTACATCTTTGGCTGTGCTCCGTGTTATTCGGTTGGTACGCGTTTTTCGCATCTTCAAACTGTCGCGCCACTCCAAAGGTCTGCAAGTGCTGGGCTACACTTTGCGTTCAAGTTCAAGAGAGCTGGCCATGCTCATTTTCTTTCTGATGATCGGTGTGGTGTTGTTTGCTAGCGCTGTGTTCTACGCCGAACAGGGTAGCAAAGATACCAAATTTAGCAGCATCCCGGATGCATTCTGGTGGGCAGTGGTTACCATGACAACTGTTGGGTAAGAGAAAACTTTGTTTGTTTTTTTTAAGTGCATGAAAGAACTTTTCTCCCTCAGAGTTGTTCAAATGGAAAACACAAAGGAATACAAACAGCACAAAACGGGTCATAGTGGTGGTAGTATCACTTAAAATTTGAGAAATGTTATGCAGAAACCAAGAGCCCATCAGGCTGGCCAAAAAAACAACACAAGCTCTCTTTGACATTCCTCGTTGCCGGGGTACCCTTCCTCTCGGAACTGTAAGAAAAGGAGGTTTTAAAAATTAATAGCCTCTAAAATACTGAAATGGTTTAATAAGGTGATATTCAAGAGCTTCGAAGACACATTAAACCTTTTAAGGTTAAACACAGACGTCAAGGTGAAGAAATTGAAAGCTCAAGAATCTCAAGTATTGATCGACCGCAAAATTTTGCTCTACTGATGTTGTTATGCAGTTATTTGATTAATCTATACCGGCATAAAATCATACAAAGTGGCATCCTTAAGTCAAATTTAATTTTCGGAGTAGTTCTACCCAGGGAAAGACAACTGAAATTTCTAAAATTTATTTATAACTACGTTGTTTTCATTACAGCATTCAATAAAACCTTGAGTTTAGGGAAGATGTTAAATAATTAATGTTGGGAATATTTTCCGGTTAGAACAGGCTAGAATTGTTTAGTTTTCAATATGCCGAAACAGAGATATTCAACGTACGCAGTAAAATATTCGAATTTATAAAACGAGAGGTAAAGTACTATATATCAGGCTTATCGATATTAAACTTAATTATTAGTGAGCCTAAATTGCCTTTAGATAATTTCCATAAAATGGAGTTTTGTTTTATTCAAACGACAATTGCGGAAGAATATGTATTTCCAGTCACTCTGGCGGAAAGAAAAGCGACTGAGACACATGAGAGATTTGAGATCTTCTACACCAAAACATGTTTGTTCAAAGATATTTTTTTAAATAGCGTCTTAAATTGAATAATATCTCTAATTATTTTAATTGCTATTGCATAAGCACTACCGTTGTGTAAGCTACGCAAACTTGGCAAAACATTTAAAAACGGAGATCGCACATTATTATATTATCAACACTGCGTTGTTTCTAGGTGAGTTACTCTGCGTTTAGTTGCGTACATTACTCTGACAATGCCCCAGGTCAATAGAAAAAAATGTAAAACAAAATTAAATTTCAATAAGCTAGAGTCGTACGGTTTGTAGTCTAAATATACAAGCTGTTAAAAACACTTGGATTATTATAAACTTGTTCGCCACCATAAATATTAGATGAAACACTTTACTTGTGTACGGCTAATAAGCACCGAATGTGATGTCTTTCTATAGGAATATCTTTTCTAAAAACTAAATGGACATCTTTTGATTTCAAAAAGCAAGTTTTATGTTGTCTCAGTGAGATTGGTCTAGACGCATCATGGTGTGTGTTTTTTGCTATAAATTATTCTTCCCTGACAAAATAAATTAGTATAATTACATTGGGTGCGTTCCTTTGGGATAATCCGGATCAGGATCAGTGATCCTAGATCACTCGGATCATGGCAGATCAAATGAGCCGATGAATCCACTCTGGACAAGGATTCATCGGTTCATTTGATCTACCATGATCCGAGGGATCTAGGATCACTGATTCTGACCCGGATCATCCCAAAGGAACGTACCCATTGATGATTTAGAGCGCTATGATTGGCTAGGAGCTTCGCTTCATCCTGCTATAATCACCGCGCGGTTATTATAACACTGAAGGCTACCAGTTTTCAAACTGGCAGCCAGATTTGTTGATGTTTCGGAGTCGGAAATTGATCAATATTTTTATTTTTTCGAATAATCATCAATGTAATTATACTAAAATAATTAGTCGCCGAAGGCGACGTGAATATCGGCGAACAGTCGTCGCTTTCGGCGACTAATTGTTAATTATCCTACTGACCTGTATACCTAGGAACTGCCCCATTTAAGGGAAGAATGATAACCTTGGATTCTGGACTCCACCATGATTCCGAGTACTTTATTCCTGGTTCTTTGTCAGTGGCACTTGGATTCCGGATTCCAAAGCCCAGGATTCCGGATTCCACGAGTAAACATATCCCGGATACCCTTACATGGGGCGATAGGAAGGCGATCTCTCTAATCTCTACAATTTTACAACTAAAGCCGTGCTGCGTTCATCTTTATCGTTGCAGCATATTGACAAAAGCTGCAATGAATTGTAAATGATATTTGGGCATTTTTAGCTGCGGATAGTGTCGCACAAAAAGAGATGAAGGAAATATCCAATTATACCGGGGAGTGGCATGCTCTGGTTATTAAGGCGCAGCTATGATATACCAAGGTTATAAATAGATCCATAATGTTCTTTCAGTGGGATCAAGGATAGATTGAAAGACAACACGAAAACGTGAACCTGTTTTGTCTTTTCATCCCGATGAGTTACGCCCAACAGGCCCGTTGCAGCTAGCCATTCACGTGACAAAACCGCCGTGCTGGTGAGCAAAAGTCGCACAGGGACAAGTCAAACAAAAGACATACATAATTTTAAATTGTAATTTTCTTTGTTTGTCTTGTCCCAGTGCGACTTTTGCTCACCAGCACGGCGGTTTTGTGTCACGTGAATGGCTAGCTGCAAAGGGCCTACTACACTACCAAAAGCGCATTATCGGAGAGTCCATTTCTCTCACAAATTTTCAGGCTATTTATAGACGGGCGTGAGTATCTATCACAGTGCGTGTTTTTTGCTATAGATGAGTTACGCTCATGAGTTACGCTCAACTACACTACCAAAGGCGCATTATCGGAGCGAAGGGCGACGGTCTCAAGGCATGAAAATGATCAAATGCCAAGTTTGAATTGTGCCCAATTATTATTATTATTGAAGTAGTATTATTCGGCCGGCCAGTAAGCTTAGTTTGATGGTGTTGCCTTTGCTCTCTCAGGTTTTCGTTATCGGTTTGCGTGTTTCTTATAACGCCACTTTAAAACCTGGGTTTGTTTGCCAAATTAATAACCATTATCTGCTCTCAAGAGGTTGCCATAAAGTCTCAAAATAACCATGATCTAATTGTAATCTCCATTTTTAGGAAATACCCCCCGTGGGGTAGTATTTAGAATAGCGATGCTAAAGACGATGGAGAAAAGTTCACAAATTCCCCTTCGCCTTCATTGCCAAATTAATATATTATAACCATTATCTGCTCTCAAGAGGTTGTCATAAAGTCTAAAGAAAAGCATGATCTAATTGTAATTTCCATTTTTAGGAAAGTCATTACGGAGCTGTTAATCTGTTCAGTCAAGGCGTCGCTACGAAGTATAAATGGTCGAATAATGAACAAGCATGTAATAAGTTTAGGAATACGTCCTCAGTGTTTATAACTTGTATCTGTCCAAACAACTAGTAAAGGGTGGGGGTCTGAAGACGGCTTTGACCATACAGAGCCTGTCCCACGGCTGTGTCATGCAGATGAGCCCTGATAAGGGTGAAATAGCTGTCCGTGGCTCTCACTATCCAGGTGATATGGCTGTGCGCATCCTTGAAGCACTGGCCAGGCCGCATTCTCGTCCCCAGGGCCCGTCGTTTCTTGGTCACGTGATCTTTATAAATTGAGCCGAGCGGCTCTGAGGACTACAATGGCCAGGCCGTGGGTTGTCGAACATGAGCCACGTACTTTTAAGTTTTTCTTATAACGTAGATATCCTTACTACGATACTCGTCCTCTACGAGTTTCCAAGAAGTCGCGGTGATTAAAAACAATCCGGCGACAGTTACCGCAGGCAACATATGGAATATAAAAAGGCAAACTTGTAGTAATAACTACCATAAACTAGTGGAATAGGAATACTCCTAGTTAAAAATATTAGAGAATCAGAATAGAAAAATAGAAGAAATATTTTAGAGAAAAAAAAAAGAGTTATAGTAGTTGGAAAGTGGCGTTAACGTTACATCTATGTAGATTTTTGGCTAACTTTTCGTCATCACAGAGCAATTTGGCAGCGATTCGTAGATTACCGTGTTTTTATTTTTTTGCTTTCCCTCCTCCTTCAACATCATTCCCGGAGTTCTGTCCTACTCGTACCTTCTCTCGCTTCTTAGGAAGAGTAGGAGAGAACCCTGGGAACAAGGTTGCATGTCATGAACTATCTTTTCTTTTTCAGATACGGTGATATGACGCCCTTGACCTTTGGAGGTAAGATTGTGGGCTCAATTTGCGCTATATCGGGCGTTCTTACCATCGCTCTTCCTGTTCCTGTTATAGTTTCGAACTTTAATTACTTCTACAAACGAGAAGAGTTAACCCAGTCGCTGGAGATGGCCGAAAATGGCCAGTGCGGAACAGAGTTACATGAACCTAACGAGTCTTTTAACGGACCCCTAATCAGTCCTTCAGGGCAGATGACAGTCAGTTCATTTGATACCCTTGGAACAGAAGAGGTCCGAGTAAAAACTGAAACTCCCGTGTAATCACGTGATTTTGGACAGCAGCCGAGGCTAAAACTGTGGAAGTTTTTTGCTTCAAATCAAAGTGCGTTCGAAAAGGCAACTATTTCTGCATCACCATCTGAAGAAAGCCATTTTTAATCAACTGAGGGCTAATGATGATGCTCGTAGTAGTGTGTTTCCATCTAGTTACGTCCTGCACCTCCTTTGCCAGCATGTTTTACGAGGAAACAAGGTCAAAGAGGACAAAAGAGGGCTTTCTTCAAATCATTAAATCTAGGAAACACCTTTAATTGCGCAAGTATTTAACAAACCTGGCGCAGAACGCAACTGCCGAATATTCCAATATAATTTTGAAGTACCAAGAGCTGGTATTTGAAGAAAATATTCCTCTCTTTATATTATTTGGATACAAGAAAAACTTGTCACTGATGTAAACTATTATTGACTTGCGCCTTATGGGCCAACTTGAAAGCGATTGCGAGACACACTATTTGTCCGTTAAAACCACTCGCTGCAACCTTTTATTCTAGTAGGAGGACACAAACAAAAGTTATACTTTCTGTAGTTTTGACTTTGATATACCGGAGGATTCCAGGGCACTCTTTTCTATCGCCATCTTGCCTGGGAATTCCCCACTCCTGAAACTATGAGGGGAAGGGGTACAAACTTTCGAAGCAACTATTTCTTGGATCGTTAGGGTGGATAAGCATTAGTTATGATTGGTCGATGGTATTCAACACAACCATTAATTAACAAGTCGCAAGAAAGGCTCGTCCACCAAAACGATCCCAGAAATCGTCGCGCCCAAAGCTTGTACCCATTCCCCCTATAGTTTCTGAAGAGGATGTTACAGTGATATGGGCATCCCCATTGCCAAAACCCTAGTGATATGGTATCCCCCTCTCATATTACCTTAGCGAATTGGGTTTGGGTTAAGGTTAGGGTTACAGGGGATGCCCATATTAGTAGAGTTTTGGGAATGGTGATGCTCAAAACGCGCGGATGACCATATCACTGTGACCAGGGGAATAGGATTTTCCATGATTTTTTGACATATGCTCAAAAGCCATTGCGGTGGAATGGAAAAAAGCTTTATGTCATAAACAAGAATACGAGGGCTACCGCGAGTGACAAAGAATCAATGAACTTTCTTGACTTTATCCCTCTGTCACCCGTAATGACCTTGGTCACGGCGAAAAAAGTCTGACGAGTATCCCTTTTTGTCTTGGATACAAAAACCGAATGAACTTGAAAACCAAGACATAATTATTTGGATGCTCGAACTATCACATTACAGCAGGTCTTCTCTTCAACGATGTTTTCTTGCTTTAATGAAAGAGCAATTATTTCACTTTATAAAATAACTAACAAAAGATAGTACGCGCGTTCTGATTGGTTAAAAATCTATGGTTTATTGTGCCGGTAATCTCATAGAAAACTTAAAGTTATTTTATAAAAGCAATAGACCACACTTTCTATGGGTTTACTGGCGTGATAACCCACTTGAGATATTGGGAGAACACTCGAAAAGCTTGTAAACCACTCGCCTTTGGCTCGTGATTTACAAGCTTTTCGAGTGTTCTCCCAACGTCCCACGTAGGTTATCACGCCAATAAACCCATAGAAAGTGTGGTCTATTGCTTAAGTAACATAACGCATTTGATAGGCCTCCATGTTATACTGATCGCGGCCAGGGAGCTATGATGTAAAATGGAAATCGCCGATGGAGAAATTTTAAATTGATTAATGAAGTAGGTTTTGCTTTCAAAGCACAGAAGGTATGATATATAAATTTTAAAACATACCTGGCTCTGTATCATCCTAGTTAGAATACTATTCCGATAGCCAGTAGCATTGGCGGTTATTTGTAGAACAAGGAGAGACGTTTGCGAAGTTCATTTTAATCATAATTCTAGTTATGAACAAGTAATATAGTTAACGGAAATTTATCCTCTCAAGGCCTTGAAATAACTAATATTTAGTGTCTCCTTAATTTAATAGTTCTTAATCAAACAAAAAGGCATGGAGAATAAAGGGAACGGTTATCACATATTCACTCCAACAATATTAAAGCAATCTTCCTTAATAGTAACAAATAAGGGAATATGCACTTTGATCTTAGGGTTAGCATAGTTAGCGATTTAAATCATTTCATGTTTTCCAAGCTTAACATTACCTTCACACTTTACAAGAAAAGAAACGTGTTGGCATGGGCTTGTAGCTAACATTTTTAGACACTTAAGGGCCGACTTTGACTTTTGAGGAGTGGGGGTGGACCGAGTATGGATGATTTAGTTTGCGTATGGAATTTTTTTCGCAAATGTTTTTCTGGTGATAGAATTTTTTTCCCTGACATACAAAGCCATGGTATGGCAGGTATTTCCTTGCAAGATATGTTTTTTCGCTCAAAATCACTCTGCAGGATATTTTTTTCTGAAATCGCCCATATCCCCCTCCGCTGAAGAGTGAAATGGTCGGCCCCTTACCTTAATTTCACAGAGAAATTGAATGGCCCATTTCGGGTAATTTCTTGGTGTTGTGGATGGTGTAATCACTCTCGGCCTTCTTTTCCTCGCCCACTCCCCCATCGTTCTCTCGTTTGACCTCGGTTTAGCTTTCGCGCGGCGAGCTCGAGAAAACTGCAATATCCAAGCCACAGCACAATACCATGTACCAAACTAATAATAGCTTCCGCACTCCCCCTTACCCCTCCAACTTCCGAGTTGCCCTAATCCTTTTTTCAAAGCGAGGCCTCTCCGCTGGGTATCCCAATAAACTGATAGCAATAACGAAAAAATAGAAAGCGCTTCTCTCTTTCTCCTTTCCATTATGCCCTGCACGTACTCTAACAAATGTGTACAATCATGGCCAAAAGGTTTGGGACGCTTCTCTTTTTTTCTCGTGTCTTTTTGTAAGGAATTTCTAATCATCAATTCACATTTGCAAACACGACCTTACCAAGCTTTCTCTCTCCCCGGAACAGATTTGAAGTCTATAACTTGTGCAAGATGTGTAAAAAGTAACATCCAACACTGTCTGGGGGAAGGGATGGACTTGAATTGCAATTTTCACGCATGGAAGAGGGGTTTCAGTCTAACGTTTTAATTAAACAGGATTGTAGTGTATTTGTTAACTTCACTATGTTTAACTACCTAATTTGAGTTTTACGAAGCAAAGTACTCTTAATATTTTAGTGGCACGGGGCCAAACATTGAAGAAGTCAGTGAAGTACCCCCATGCATCTAGAATCTTCGGTATGCCAGGTATTTCTTTAAGACGTGCGTCTGTCTTAATATATGCACGTTCTTGGTTGTCGAACAGTACTCCATCAAACTGAGAATCACAGGCAGAATGAAAACGGTAGCAAATCGTGTCAAAAATTGTGTTTCTGATTTTTTGCAAAAAAATATCTGCGGATTTGTCTCAAAGAAAGCACGTATCTAACCACTTGCTGACCCCCATTTACCCTCTTGTGATACACGGACTGTTTGCATCGGGTTCCTTATCTACTCCGCAAACATTAAACGGATTCCTCGCATTCCAATAATATGACCAGGATACATTTCAATAATTGAACATGTTAAATTACTTATATTTCAATAAAAATTAAGAAACTTGAAACCACTCGCTTGAACGTGTTTCGCGTGGCTTGGTTCAAATGCTGTTCAGGAAGACAGTGTTTATGTAGAAGTTAACTTAACGTTAAAGTTATCTTTTCACATCCGTTTTATAAAGACTCCTTGTCAGAGCACCCGCACACATGCGACAAAGCAATAAGCCCGACCAATAAGGTAAGCAAGTCGTCAGAAGGATGAATGTTAACACCCCAATAAATCATGTGAATACCGTCTAGCCGGAAAAGAAAAAAAAGTTGAGTAACGTTTCAAACTGTCACACCCCCTCTTCTTGAGTGCTTGGTTTGTCTTAGGAAGAGTTAGACTTCTTAAAAACAACAGCCCATGAAGATGGGGTAGTTTGATCCCGTCGGAGCCGGGGGAGATAACTCTCATAGCACGGTTGCCGTGGGTTAAAGTATTTTTAGTAGCATGACTGGTCACGATAATGCAATGATCATAATGTGTATCCTTGCCTCTTCTGTCAAACGTTGTATCAAGAAACCAGTTGCAATGTTAGGAACTGTTTACTTAAATTTACAATGACTTTTGTTTGTCTTATGTTGTACGCGTGCACACAAGTGAAAAACCATTCTTTGACAAGATATCTCCGGAGGGAAGACTGATAAAGATTTTAGCAGCTGTATGCCATATCTGATTTGCCTGCGTGGAGACGTCTCAAAGAAATAGAAGACGTCTGCACGCAGGCAATATCTGATATGTCAGTACCTCCCTGGAGGTGTCGAGGCGGAGGAAGAGCGGGCACTCGTACTCAGGGATGTGATTTGATAACCAGCTACGAATAGGGGGAAGGGGGGGGGGGGGGGGGGAAGAGGGACGACATAATTACAAGCTTTCTCTAATGATTTGGTCACTTTTTAAAACATTTCTGGACCCCTTCATCAACACACCGCATCGCTTACACTTTTGATGGACAATGCTGTTACTTGGCGATATTATGATTTGATCGGGTGTTAAATTTTGAAGTTGGCATATTTCGAGGTTTATCCCACAAATTCCCAAAACCATCAGAATGCGACGACCTAGATAGTTGACTTGTTATGTTTGTCATTGTTAAATTCATTCTTTGATAACTCTTTCGTATATTCTTAAGAACATGTGGTAAACAACTCAATAACAAAATAGCTGGGAGACGACGGGGGGGGGGGGGGGGGGAGCTCGGGAGAATTGGGGGCGGACGGGGTAAAGGCTGGTGGTGGGCGTTCTAAAGATCAAAGGGGTGAGAAGTGGGAGAAATAGGGGGAACTTTCGCAACAAAACCTTGTAGGGCTAAAGGGAGGAAGCCTAGAAAAGGGGGAGGTTTTGACCCCTTCCCGCTAATATGAGTCTAGAGCGTCACAAAACAAACAAATGAGCCATTAAATTCAATGGTTCAAACCTCTTGGTGGAAGAAGAATGTGAAAAACCGCACCATAGTAACATGTTTCCAATTTCTCCTGGGTATTACAGTCCTCCCAAGAGAAATCGCAGACAATGGTTACGAGAAATTTTGGGAGGTAAACAAGGTGCATTATGGTCTATGTGAAAATGGTGAATGTTGGATGGATAGCAAAATAGCAAATGAGACCCAAAAGCTAAGTGCAGGTTTGATATGTTGGGTTAAATAGCTGCAAGTCTCTAACAAAACACTTTTTTTTCTCTTTTTTAAGCAAGGGAACTTCTCCATGGAAGCTGTCAAACTCAGGGAATTTCTTTTGGTAGTTTGGAAATCACAGACATACTTTGGCCAACTTTATGTCTGCTTATGGCTCCTGTCTTACTTAGCTACCTTGCTCGGAATGGAAATACTTCATTCTATGGATAACCACCTACACTGTAACTACACCTTCAAACAGTCAAATGTCAAGCTGGTATGTCCTGATTACGACAACTCCCCACAGCAGTATCGATTAACATTTACGATAATTTACGGGGTTCTTACGTTCGCCATCTGGTTTCTTTACACCGCTTACTCAGTTCCGAGGCTACGAAAATTTCGCACGCATGAAGTTTTTAGACCATTTTGTGGTCTCTACACAGCGTATTCCATACAACTGTTTTCCAAGCTTCTCATCCACTTTGTGATGCTTTTCATTTACGTTACACAAGTACAATTTTCGTTCCCCTCGCGTCTTCACTGTTTTCTTAGGAACAGTACTGACCCTGACATGAAGCCTAAAACCATCAGTTGCAACGAGAGATACCGCGTGGAAAAGTCAGTCATGCAAACCACGCTAACAACTGCCCTAGCGGTGTTGACTTTGATTCCTTTAGTAGAACTAGTTTACGTCTTAAATATGATGAGGTCCAGAAGCAGAACGGTGTTTGTCGGAGAGGAAAACAATGAACGTGAACATCTTGATAACGGATGTATGTGCGTTTGTGCAATACCAACGGACACACAATTCATCTTACTTAGCCTCCACTTGAGAAAAATTGACCTTGCACGCGAACCTGAAAACCAGTCTGAAAAAGAACTGGACAAATACTTTGAGGACGTCAAAAACTTTTACTTGGAGAAAACCGAATACGTGGACAACTTTCTTTCACCCGACCGTGGGGTCTTAAAACTAGATGACATTTTTATCAAACCGGTCATCACGGACGTGAGACGCCCCAAATCTGCTACAAAGAATAATTTTGTTCAAAACAAGTTGGCGGAAAACAAAGAGGATTGGTCGTCTACCTTTTTGTTAACTGGAGTAGCAGGAACAGGAAAGACTACATTTGCTCATAAGATAATCAGGCAATGGGCGAAAGGAGAATCATGGCTTTCGAATATAATCAAGGTTGTTTTGTTCCTTGATTTTAACCTTCTGAAAGACGCTAAAAGATCTGTTTGTCTGAGGGAATTAATTTGCAACCAATTTCCCTTGGAATTCAACGATTTTGTGCAAGGAAATCCCGGTTCCACTTTAATTATTATTGACAACGTCGGTGAGTTGAATATAGAGTTTAAAGAATCCGATTTTTCAGATACTTTAGACGAAGAAATGCCGTTTTCAGTTATGTTGGAGAAACTTATCATCGGCAAACTTTTAAAGGGCGCTACAGTTATTGGTCTGACCAGGCTATTACGCAGCAGTTATACAGGGTTGTTAGGTGTCGAGAATCAAGCCGAAATCGTGGGATTTCTTCCGCAGTCAGTCGAAGAATATATAAATAAGTATTTCGACAGAGCAGATGTGGAATTGAACACACTTGAACTGCTAAACCAATTTACAGACGATGCTTGTTCCATCTGTTGTGTTCCATCCAACTGCTTTTACATGTGCTCTTTACTAAAATGGCCCCGACGCCTTGATAGCTCATCTGTTGTGGAGAAGAGAGGGAGAGTTCCAGAATCTCTCACACAGTTGTACATTCAAGTGATTCAAATGATTTCCTTGAAGGAGGAGCAACCATCATGTTCTGTACCAACGGATGAGGGACGGTCATCAAATCGCACAAACCAATGTTCAAAATCTCCAGGAAGTAAGAATACGCCACTTCGTCTGGCCAACATTGACAGCCACGCATGCTATTTAGCAATGAGAAGTATCGATGAAGGGAAGGCCACCTTTACCATTGAAGAACTTCGTTGTGTATTGTCAGAAGAAGACATTCCAGTTTACTTTCGCCCTATAGAGCTAAACAAGGATGACCAAGAAACACGTTTCTCTTTCCGCTGGGGTTGTTTTCAAGAATTTTTAGCAGCCTTCTTCGCCGTCTCTGATTATTCGCTGACGAAATTCCAGAGTTTGGTGGAACAAGTCAAAGAGGACTTAACTGGAAAGCGCGACCAAGTGCTTCAATTTGCCTGTGGCCTTTTGTTTCAATTACCACAGGTCTCGGATAAGACGAAGAGAGAAGCAATTCATCTTGTCACAGTTGGATTAGATAATGGACCTCAGCAATGCAAAAGAAAACAAAAGGAACTGCAAATTGTCTTGCTGAAGTGCGTTGCGGAGGTCAAAGATCGTAAGCTTTATCGAGAGGTAGCGAGCAGGTTTATTCCTTTCGTCGAATTTCCGTGCTGTGACATTGGTGTTCCGGAGTGCTCCGCCCTTGCAAATGTATTAGGTGCCTCTCCTTTTGCGTCAATAAGAAGCATCGATTTATCGGACAACAAAGTGGGAGTGATGGGCATACGACAATTAACACAGAAACTACTGCTTCCAGGAAAAGGGCCAACCGAGGAGTTTAACGTGAAAGCAAACATGCTTGGTGATAAGGGTATAAAGGAAATGACCGAAGCTCTTAAGAAGAAGGAATGCAGGTTAAAGATTCTAAACATTGCAGAAAATTATATCACAAGCGTTGGTGTTTCATCACTTTCTTCAGCCCTTAACTTGAACACTTCCATAGAGGAACTGAATCTAAGTGGTAACGACATCTGCAGTGAAGGCGTAGCGCAGCTAGCCTCGACTCTTCGAAAAGAGAAGACTAGACTCTCAAAAGTAAACCTCGGCTTGAACAACATTGGAGATAATGGAGTTGCGAGTTTGGAGTCGATTCGTCAAAGCAGTCTCAGCTTGGCATGGAACAATATAACCATCACAGGTATTAAATCCCTGGCCTCTTTCTTTCACTCTTTGACAAACATAGAGGAGCTTGATTTGAGTGGGAATGTCATTGAAGATGTTGGATTGAAAGTAATGCTACCTTGCTTGATGACAGCAAGTTGCAGAATCAAGCGCCTTGAACTTAACTTTTGCAAGTTATTAGACGTAGGACTAATACACTGCGCCGAACTTTTAACTTTCTCATCAAACCAAATAACTGTTCTAGGTCTCGCAGGAAACAGCATCACGAACGAAGGAATTCGAACCTTTGCAGGAACGTTTGATTCTCCAGCATGTAAGGTGAAACATTTGAGTCTAAGTCGCAATCAGATTGGAGATGAAGGAGTGGAAATTCTTTCACAGAATTTGTGCAGCTTAAATTGTAACCTTCAAGAACTGGATTTAAGTAGAAATTTAATCCACAGCAAAGGATGCAAGTTCCTCGCTGCAGCTATCCGGAAACGCAATTACTTGCAGAGATTAGATCTGCAAGGCAATCAAGTTGGTGATGAAGGTGCCACGGATTTACTGTCATCACTCAGGATTCACAACTGCAAGCTTCACAGTTTGACACTAGATCAAAATGACATCGGCGATGAAGGTATTTCCGGTTTGCCCCATGCATTCCGCAGCCCCCATTGCAACCTGGGAAATCTTAAATTAAGGAGAAACCTGATCAGTCGAAAAAGTCTGGAATCTCTGACCGAGGCAATGAACACCACCTTCTGTCGACTAGAGCTGGCATTAAACGAGTTGGCTTAATAATCTTAATTACGTTGTTTGTTTGTACAAATGCATCTCCAAGAAAGGACCAAACACCGCAACAAAATGGTTTTCCCTACGGGAGAAGTAAAGCGTTATGTCATACAAGAGTGTTACTACTATTTGTATTCATGGCTTTAAGACTTAAAATTTTATTATTATTTACTGAAAAAGTTTGTAAATCCTCTTTGGGGAATCCACAGGGTAAATTAATGCATGTATTGACATTTAAATACCTTACCAACACAGTATTACCAGACCCTTACACCCCAGCGCCAACGCCCTCTATCAAGTACTTGCAAGTCTAGCCTAGTCGACTTCCTTTTCCCGAACAGCCGCCAGAGCGCCCCGGAGAGCTTGCTCGCAGGCTATTGCAAGTCACTTGTAAGAAATCACTTCTGTGGCCAGGTGATCTGTGACGTCATTGCGGGGGCCTGGGGAAAGAAATTTTAATGCCGTATCCCATAAACCAACGCGCGCACCAATTCAATTCAATTCAATCTGTTCCCGTCAGCTTTGGTTTATGGGATACGGCATTAAAATTTCTTTCCCCAGGCCCCCACAGTGACGTCACAGATCACCTGGGTAGTGTTAACATACCCTTTTACCCCAACCCCTCTCCAAAATACTTGCAGGTCACTTGTAAGAAAATATAATTGTATTTCAAGTTCTTGATATTTGGGTACATATACATTAGAGATAACAAAGTTTTATTTGTATGTTACAAACTCATATACAGTAGCAATGAAAAACAAAAGAACCCTGTTCTCAGTTGTGAATAAATACAGTCATGGAAGGACTTATAGGTGGCTCCCATGTAGGGAGTGCTTTTAACGAAAACTATGCCAAGATTAGTGAGCAAATCTACTATTTATAAAAGGGCTGACATTTGCAGTTTTGTTATCTTTCTAAAAGTGAGTACAATTTGTAGAGCACTTAAAATTTATACCAGTGACTGCTTATTATCGTTTTCGTCTAATATCCATACTAAGTAATCAAAGCCCTTGGACTTTTAGTAATATCAGAAATACCATTTCTGAAATACCTGGGAAAACATACAGTATTTCTAGAGAAGTTGTAAAAGACCACGAACATTTCGCTGTCTGGCATGCAAGTTGGACTTATTTTAATTACTAAATTTAGAGAGCTAATAAGATGGAATCACATAGTAAAGCATATATACTGTCAGTCCCCTGAGGTACTGTGTACTATGCTTGCCTTTTTATATTCAGTACCTAATTTTCCTTCAATAATTTACGAAAAAGCAAGCTAATGAAGTAGACAAATTGCTGTTATCAAAATTATTCTTGTATTGTCTATATATTCAAAGAGTTTCTGTACAAATTAGAAGTATGACCAAAATTTATTCAACACTGAAATGGTCAACATGTCTTTTCTGCAAAGAACAGGACACACCTACAAAGATGAATGAGAAGATACACAACTCGAGTAAACCGCAAGGAGAGACTGCACCGAACTGGAGAGTAGTTCAAACTACCAACCAGAATGGTTGATCAGCAAATGTTTTGGATTTGCTTTTCACTACCAATTCCAGGCCCCGCACCAATTCTGACGGGTAAAGGACACTAGGACTCTCTCTCCAGACCCTCTCCGTAAATTAAAGAAAGAGGGGAAATTTGGCAGAGACTTCCCCA
This sequence comes from Porites divaricata, assembly GCA_038088405.1. Lineage (NCBI taxonomy): Eukaryota > Metazoa > Cnidaria > Anthozoa > Scleractinia > Poritidae > Porites > Porites divaricata. Next base: position 4,275,284 of record JBBMOI010000009.1, read on the forward strand.
TGAAGTCTTGCCTACTACTTCCACGAACGCGGACCCGCCAGTTCCCTCGTGGAAATAGTGACGAGTGTAGCTCGAGTGTTATCATTTCTCACCTATCTTGATAGGTTTCAGTTTTGCGCCTCACGTGTTTACATTAGGATTTCACCTGAAAAAAGAGAATGGCGTAAAATTCCGGGTACAAGCTTCAGCCCCGCCATCCCCCACCCTCAATCTACCCGCGGCGCAATTTACAAGTGCACAACAAATATGCCTGTTACTTGACAATGACCACGTGAAAGGCGTTTAAGATCACACTTTGTAACAATATAATTCTTTTCCTCCTTTGATTCATTAGGAGAGACTGTCTTCATTCAATTAAATTCGAAAAATTACAAACCCTCTTTTAATTTAATTTACCAAATTATCTCAAAATGAGCATACGTTCTCGCCGAGACTCGGCTGCAGATAGTGGCAGAAATTTAGCACTGGCCTCAGCTGTTTTAGAACCCTACTAACAGCATAAAGATCTCCCTAAGGAACGGATGTATTTTGGTAACGCACTACAACATCGACTCTCGGTAGTGACCTGGAACTAGCTTGCAATCGAGGCAAGGAACCAACGAAGATCTTCAGGGGACAGAAAGAAGAGAACCCTGGTAACGAAGTTGCTTGACAACAAGTTAGTTTAGTTGCAACTTCTTACAGAGAATGCGCAAATTGGCCGATTGACAAAGTAAAACAAAGAACGTTACTTTGATTTACAACAAAGCTAATTTTATGATTAGGGGCGTTTCCCGTTTACGTCTTTCGTAGTTAACTTGTACGGTTTATAAAAAATTTTGCTATCAATGCGCAGACATAATGAAGTAACAACAATTATGACAATTTGTTTGAAAACAAATTGGTTGCCAGGATAACTTTAAGTAATCACTTAGCATACACTTATAAAAATAACAAATTAAATGCAAGAATACTTGGCCGTCCTCTCCAAAAAGAAAAAGAAATATAGGAAACGAATATTGCAAATAAAACAAAATAAATTGAGAATTGGCTATTTTACTAACCACAAATATGCGATGTAGGCGAGTAGTATTAAAAAGACCACACCAAAAAGTGTCTCTCGCATACTTAAGGTCACGCTCCTTTCAGGGCTAGCATCAAGGGAGGAAAACTGGGAAATGACAACTGGTTACTTCGCCCAAAGGAAAGAAAGCTCGCCCCGAATTAACTTTTTGTGGGCGAGTTACTTGATGGTGAGGTTGGGTGTTTGTGAATTAACCGCAAGTCATAAAACCCAGGTAGGGGGTGCATAATTCTGATCAATTAAATTCATAACCAACATTATTAATAACATTCACAAGTCGGATAGGTTTTATTATATATATATATATATATATATGTATAGAAATTCATGGAAACCTTTTAACCATTGGAGGAGCTCAATTGGTCCCCACTACCCCCAGCAAATTCCTTTGCATAATAAATCTTTGGTTACAATGCCATAATATTAAGCACTACAACTGACTAGTGTAGTTTGGCAACATTAATAACCCTGTCTAACTGAAAAAATAAATTTTGTATCTATAATTTAAGCATACTTGATTAACAATTTATTATTGTTAATAAGCCAGTGTAATTTGACATCTGGAAAGAAAAAAAGAAGGTGTTAATATTCGCTATTGAAGCTTAACCTCTCTCCTCCGCCGAGGCCTCTTTGTTTTATGAGGAGGCTAAGATGAGGGGAAAGAAACGCAGGGGGATGATGGGCGGCCTTTTCTTTCATCCCATTGTCCCCCCGTGCTTACTATCTCGTTAATCTTTATTAGAATCCTAGCTGGAGCCTCTGTAGAGGGAGAGATATTCGTATAAAGCACCTTAACCATATTATTGTGGAGTAACTGATTATTTAATGCTCCCTTACCAAACTGCTACACGTCCAACTGCCGAACTGCTGCTACGCAAGATTGCTACTTGTAATCAGAGCATCTAAGGCAGAAGAAAATGACGTAAGAAAATGTCTTACTAATTATAAACACAGAACTATTAACCATGCAGTGTATGCAATTGCCGATAAATTAATTATAAAGCGAAAAAATGAATTTTCAATAAAATGAGGAAAATCATTATATCACTGTAGAAATAAATTAAACCTCTACTTCTGCCACCTCTACCAAGTGGCCATAGTTAGCTTTTGGCATCTCCAAAGTTTATGGTATTGTTTGTGTTCAGTTGGGAGAACTTCATCACAACAGTTTGAAGAAATGCTTCTATTTTTGTGCAAAAGTTTTCTCAAGCCAATAAAGTGACTTGCGCTAATTTCTGACCAACTTCTTACGAGCGGCCAACTTCCATTAAGTGGCTTCTTACTGTTATCCCAAGGGTGTCTTTTTAATGGATGTTCAACTGCACTGACAAAATGAAACTAAGGATTTTCCTTGAGTAAATTCTCGACACTAATGAATGCCAATACACCTTCCTACATAAAACAATATTGGTTCATCACACGTTGCTGGGAAACTGCCCACCTACCCCTCCCAAGGTTCGTACCCTTTTTCAGAAACAATTTTCCGGGACTTTTCCAGGACTCAAAAGACGCATACGTTATAATAACACTCAAAAATTTTGCTCATTTGTTTTAGGGAAAACGTTATTACTTTATTTAGTTTAACAGATTTCCTGGACTTTCCAGGATTTCCAGGACCCGTACGAACCCTGCCCTCCCCTCCCTAAGCCAACATTTTGCCCTAAGTGAGAAGTAAGTGTTGATGTTGGCTTAGGGGAGGGGTAGGTAGGCAGTTTCCCAGAAACGCATAACGATCCACAATATTTACCAGAAGCTTTACTGTCATTACTTGCTGCACCATGCTTTGTATTTTTTGCTGATGTCTTTGGAGATGAAGTGACACTCGATTGACTGAGTGATGATTCAGATCCAGAGGAGTTCTTTCTTACAGGTTCCTTCTCTTTGCTCTTATCTTTTCCTTTATCTCGCTGCTTAAACATCTTTCGCCAAGACTTGGAGCGTTTAAAATCACCACCATTGCCAAGCTGCAGCAAATTAACTTAAGTTAGATTTTATTGTTTCTAACATGGAAATTCAATAACACACTGCAGTAACAAAATGTATCAAATAGTTTTCCAGTGATAAACTTGTGTATAAAGTGCCAGATGATTTCATATATCTAGCCTATATCTAGTCGAGAGGGGTGGGGGATTGGGAGGATGGGAAGGGGGGGCTTTTTTCCAATTCCCCCACCTCCTTCCCCCTTTTTCTCAATTGAATCCTCTACTAAAATATCTGATGGAAAACTAGCCACAACAGACGAAAATTCACAGAGAATGGCAAAACTTACTTCATCTACAGTTTCCCTGTCAGTGGCATTTGCCAAGAGCCAGTTAACGTCTTGCTCAAGAACATGACGTGTCTACAAAATAAATCAACATCAATCACATACACTCGGTACTAACATGAAAACTGGAAACTGAAAGGCGTACAAACACTAAAGGCACAGTTAGAGCTGATGCTGTGTTTTCAGCGTCATGAAGCACCCAGGAGAACAAGGTCAAGTTGACAGAAAGACGGCACAACTCCTGTAATCCTGCTAACTGGGTATTATGGTGGTTCTGCTCAAGGGCAGGTTAATGAAGTAATGGCCTTCACCCGTTGAGAGATGTGGGGTGTTATCGTGTGAACTCATACATAATAACCTCTCCCTAAATGAGTATAGAATTTGCACAAAAAGCAGTAACTAAAAAGGAATGATAATAAACACCCTATTCAGTGAACAACAACAACAACAACAAAAAATAAGGCTTGTGTGGAATTTGGTATTATTCATTTGAATACCACATTACTAAACTGAGTACCAAATAACATTTAACTGAGAAATACACGATGGACGAAGAGAGAATGAAACCTTAGCCTGGATAAATAAAACATAGAAGCCTTACTTGTGTGTTCTGACTGGGTATCTGTAGGGCATATGCTAGAGTACTGTGATCAAAAGTCTCATCCAAAGCAATAACTGCCCCATGCACTCCAGTGCCAGGAAGATTATCTGCATATTCTGTCAGTCCAATCTTCTTAAGCCATGTAATTACACGATCGTTACTCCAGACAAGTACATCTGAAAAATGATGATCATAACATTGCTTTGGTACAATCACTGGAAAATTTACTCTAGGTGACAGGCTAAGAGGGTTTTTGGATGGTGTTCAGTTCTGTCTTAAAGTGTTCTTGATCCAAGCGGGAACTCTAAAAGCTACAAAAAATCTCTGGTATGGTTCAGGAATCAGAAACATTAGCTAAAGAAATCAGTTTGTTCCTACAGTTGGCAGCCAGTGCCACTTACATATTGGGAAACTTGATGCTTTTAAAACCAATTTTGGTATTCTCTTCTGTGTCAATGGGATAAACTTTTGCAGGCACCGTTAACAAAATAATGTCTAGTTTGGCACTTACCTTTTGACTCATCTGCACACATTTGTCTTCTTTTCTCTAGCAACTTGGAGAATAAAAAGAGGTTTATCATCCATTTACCAAAAGGATGTCTCTTAACTGTTAAGCAGTAAATACTATTTTTTGCTTCTTTTCCACTTCATTATTCATTACTTTAAATTACAACCAACACTAGCCAATATAATATCTATTGTGCCATCATATCTGGGTACTGAGTTTAACAAATAACACAAAATGCCTCGAGAGAAAGAAAAAACAGTTCATCCAGTAAAGTCAGCTATTACAAGGTTCTGTAAAATCCACCATATGCTGCAAGGGGTTTGGGGTCAGCTTATATCTGGTGGAGGGGTGAAGAGATCAGACTAGTTATCTGTAAAAACTCAGACTGGTGATCTGTCATCTTAGGAGTTCCAAAGGGTCCCCTACAGTACTTGGGTGTGTTTTTGTCTATTTATCAACAATTTGCCATGAGTTGTCTCACTTAAGCACTCAAGCATTATTTTGCTGAAGATGCAAAGTGATATATAATTTATTACAAAAAATAATATACTTGTGCAAAACTCAAGTGTCAAATCTAGCACTGACTCATGAGAAGCGCTGACCACCATCTAATAATAACATTGTTCTGCTCAACCACCTGCATTGGTTTACTACAATGTACACATAAACACCTACCCGCCTATCATAATTCATAAATCCTAAACATTTAACACCACATTGTAAGCTGTGCCTGAAAAGAGGATAAAGGTTTGTTAGTTGTTATGTCCAAAACATTCACCAGTGAAACTGACAAAAACATATTATGTAAAGAAGTGCACATCATTCTGTCATTTACATTTACAGATGAAAAGATGCTACAACTGATTTTGTTGTGCCAGCAAAGGATAATGCAAGGGACAAGTTTATCATGTTTCTGCTATCTTACCCTGACTGGTTGAGAAAACCCTACCAAAATGTTTAGAGGTACAAAAAGCATAGCACATGTAACAACATACAACAACAATTTCACATATAACTACTGCAAATCACCATCAGCTAATTAGCCAATCAGTCAACAATCAGTAGTTTGAGCATCAGTCACTAAATAAGTCCATCCACTAGACATCATCATACAAACCTGTGAAAACTATCAACTACTTTCAAATATTTTTGATATTCCTTTTTGCTGATGTGTTCCAGCATTCTTGCATCTACTAAACATTCTTGAAAAGAGCTCTGCAGGAGAAAACAAACAAGGGTTAAAATCATTAGTACAGTAGGATGTTAGTGAAAGAACAAAGACACTTTTAGTTTGGTTCCCTTAACTCATCAGCATAAAAACAAACTAACAATATAATAATAAAAACTGAACAAAGGATAAAACTAAGTCACAATATGATTTCATTTCTATATAACCCCATTTCTATCTTAAGTTGACTCCAGTAATATGATGAAAGAAATTTTAGCGTGATCAAATAACACCTGCAATTGGTCAGGAGGGAGTTTACTTACCTTGTATTGAGCAAGACCTAGACTTGGAAGCCACTCATTGGCAATCCAATCATGGTTCATTTCACCATAGACTAATGACTGCAAAATAAACAGGAGGTCAGCCCTGGGTTTTGATAAAAAGTAATAATCATTTTACTGTTTGTACGTGTATCACAACATAAGTCACTTGGCGTCTGATTTCTGATGTCAGACATCTGTTGTCAGATGTCTGATTTCTGAATTCAAACATCTGTTATCAGATGTCTGATTTCTAATGTAAAACATCTGTTATCAGACGTCTGATTTCTGATGTCAGACATCTGCTATTGACGTTTAAATATCAACAGAATTTAAAATTCTCACGGCATATGTGAAAGGGAAATTCAGTATTTCACACGCACTGAAAACGCGATGCATCATTGACACATACCTGAAATGCATTAAAAGTTTTAAAATTTTTTCCAAAAGTATTCTTCAGTGGTTGTTAATGAAAAAATAAATTAGCTTTTTCAACACAAACACGTTTGTATCATGGATATCAAACTTTCTGTAGCCATTCCACTGTTCCACTGTGTAAAATTAAAGTAGTCAAACGCAGTAAACTGAGGGCCTTTAAATAACTTGATATATGATAGCATTACAAGTGAAATAAGCGGGAATTTTGCCTTGTGTTCGCGCTGCCTTCCTCCTTGTATCAGTGTTCAGACCTTTAGTGTATTATATTCTATTTTTTCTTGAAGATAATTTTTGGCGACTAGAATACTTGTCCTGGCGACCAAAAATGAAAACTTGGAGGCCAGGTGACCCCAAGATTTTTTTCTGAAAGTTGAGCCCTGACGACACAAGCCGAACCAAAGGTCCACAAATCCAAATCCAGCCTGTGAACTCAGGCTGCAAAGAAAATCATTTTTACACCTCGCCATTCGGGCATACATGTCTATGACGACATATTGGGTATCTATGACACCTTGTGATACCCAGATTGTTGTCAGACATCTGATTTCTGAATTCAGACATCTGTTATCAGACGTCTGATTGCTAATGTCAGACATCTGTCATCAGATGTCTGATTTCTAATGTCAGACATTTGATTTCTGATTTCTGATTTGAGACATCTGTTATCAGACGTCTGATATCTGATTTCAGACACCTGTTATCAAACGTCTGAATTCTGATGTCAGACATGTTATCAGACGTCTGATTTCTAATTTCAGACACCTGTTATCAGGCGTCTGAATTCTGATGTCCGACATCTGTTATCAGACGTCTGATTTCTAATGTCAGACATCTGTTATCAGACGTCTGATTTCTAATTTCAGACATCTGTTATCAGACGTCTGATTTCTAATGTCAGACATCTGTTATCAGACATCTGATTTCTAATTTCAGACATCTGTTATCAGATGTCTGATTTCTAATGTCAGACATCTGTTATCAGACGTCTGATATCTGATTTCAGACATCTGTTATCAGACGTCTCATGTTCGATATCAGACATCTGATTTCTGAATTCAGACATCTGTTATCAGACGTCTGATTTCTAATGTCAGACATCTGTTATCAGACGTCTGATTTCTAATGTCAGACATCTGTTATCAGATGTCTGTTTCTAATTTCAGACATCTGTTATCAGACGTCTGATTTCTAATGTCAGACATCTGTTATCAGATGTCTGATTTCTAATGTCAGACATTTGATTTCTGATTTCTGATTTGAGACATGTTATCAGACGTCTGATATCTGATTTCAGACATCTGTTATCAGACGTCTGATTTCAGACATCTGTTATCAGACATCTGATTTCTAATTTCAGACATCTGTTATCAGACGTCTGATTTCTAATGTCAGACATCTGTTATCAGACGTCTGATTTCTAATGTCAGACATCTGTTATTAGATGTCTGATTTCTGATTTCAGACATCTGTAAGTACTTATTAAATTGTGGGTTAGCCTGGTCAGTGTCTGTCACTCTTCTTTGACTCGCTGGCAGTGGTATTATGAAGTTTCATGATGACATCAATGAAATTTAATTGTAAAAAGATTTGCAAATAATATTGTCATCCTGCCATCAGGAAGGACTACCACAGATTTACTCAGGACTAGTAAATTTTCAGTTCAACTAGTCCCAGGACCAGCGATTTAAAAAGTTAAGGTCAAGCACTGGGTGACGGCAGTTTACCTGTCTGTAACAAGGTATGGAAAATTCTGGTATCACCTATAACCCATTGTGCCAAGAAGAACAAATTCTAATTTCGGGTTTTTAAAATCGAAAAAGACAAGTAACTTAGCCAAACCTACTTCTGATGCCCTGCCAGGGTAAATTCCGACAAGTGACATGACCCAAAAAGCAGCAACAGAACGTAAAATGAATTGGAAGCAATTTACAGCAGGAAAAGCCATTGTAGATGCATTGCAATACATCAAAATGTAAGTAGCCGAAGTTTGAGCCAAAACTGCTGAGGGATATCTTAAAAATGTTGAGGAACACAGCATTCAACATCAGAGCAAGGTTTGGATCAATTTATAGTGCTTCTTAAACTAAAAAGTACCGTTTAAAGAATAGCACAATAGGCAATCGGTTTTTGTTTTCAAAATTAGCAAACATTGAATTTACTTGTCCCAAAAATGTAAACTGGTGGCTCCTTCTACCTGATACTAATTTATTTTTGAAATTCCAAAACAATTTCACAGCTGAATTTTGAGCGACTTTTAGTTACGGGGTCACTTCTGCTCCAAGGATTTTTCTGAAATTTCGCTGGCATGTTTATTATATCAATAAAAGCTGATACCACAAATTTCAGTAAAAATATCAGCAAACGTTTTTACTAGATGCGATTTTCTTGGACCCAACCTATTACCTGACAACAAATTCTGCCTGGATCTGGGTATCACGAGGTGTCATAGATACCCAATATGTCGTCATAGACATGTATGTGTACCGCGAGACTAATAATACAGGACTTCGTATCTAGAAATGACGAAGTCTAGAAATGTTGTTCAGTTAAACAGTTCCAACATGCAAAGAAAGTAATGTCTGATAGCCCGGGGCTAGTGGATTTTGCCATCGGCCTAGTGAATGTAATGTTTTTTTGAGGAATTAGAAAAACAGGAGAACTGTAACATCAATTCTGCTCGCCTGGGTTAGTAAATGCCAGCTTCAGCTTGCCCGAATGGCAAGGTGTAAAAATGATTTTCTTTGCACCCTGAGTTCGCAGGCTGGATTTGGATTTGTGGACCTTTGGTTCGGCTTGCGTCAACGTTGGGACTTAAATCCTAACATTTAATACCCTGCTAGCAGAGGCTTTTCCCTTGTGTTTCTCAGCGTTGTACTGCCATTCTCTTCGCGGTTTTGGCTGCTCGCGTTTTGTTTTGGTTGTTTCTGTGCCGAGGAAAAGACCTCTGCAGACAGCCGTTTGGGATTCCTGTTGAGCATGCGCAAGATGAAATGCAGTTACCCTGGAATTTCTGGGTCACGTGTTGGTAATACGATGCCGCCGCCAGAGTTTGCCCGTCAGTTTCACTTTCTCGCACCTCTGGTTTCTAGCACTTCATGACCAGCCAAACTGACAGTATCTTCAAGAGATGATGCATCGAGCTTACAGGCTGTAATTCCTTGGTAACTGAGGCTATCTGATCATCTATCAGAGCGCTCAGCGGAGAAATAACGAATACAATTGGCACCTCACTGAGGAGGCCAAGATGCTTGGAGACCGATGGAGCTAGTTGATATATCAACGATTTCCCATGACCCGTTGGTAAACTGACGAATGTATCTTTGCCATTCAATACATGAAACAAAGCTTTGGATTGATATTTAGTCAAAGACTCGATTGAACTGTCTTTAAGGGCTTCTAAAGCCTTTTCAACAGCGTCGTTGAAACTTTCACGGGAAAGAATCGCACTCGCCATGTTGATATAGCGGGCACTTTTTTGCACAGCAAACTAGTACAAAAAAGATGCGCAAGTCGATAAAAATGGTTCCACAACCGGTTTAGTCATGTGATTACCTCCTAGATCTTGGAGGTATCTAATACGCATGCTCAATAGGAATCCCAAACGGCTGTCTGCAGAGGTCTTTTCCTAACCCTAAACCAAAACTGCGAAGAGAATGGCAGTACAACGCTGAGAAACACAAGCTAGCAGGGTAAACATTTAACTGGTTACTGCTAGCATTCTTCAGATGAGGCTTCTTGCAGAAAAAAAAACGTTTACTGATGACTAATCAGAAAAAGTCTCATCTCAGTCATTATTTCTATACATGATTCTAAGCAGTTATTTCACAGCAAGAAGCTGAACAGTGTGACTTCTTGTTATACCATTAAATTGTATTCTTTCTGATACCTCATCCAATCAGAAGGCAAGAGCAATTATTTTCCTGGTCTGAGACTACACAACTAGCACAAATTAATGTAACTTACACATTTTCAATACTTACATTTCTGTTAGTTGTAGGTGAGGATGGACTTGTAAGAGTAACAATCTCTTGAATGGCAAGTCGTAACTTGAGACGATGTAAAGGATTGGATATCCCAATCTCATGCTGAATCTCAGTATCTGACAAAGCCTGAAAGAAAAAACGTTTTCATCTGACTTCCCATAATGGTATTTGGAAAAAGGAATGGGTTCTCTTGTAAATAAATAGTTGATGCACAGAACCCTTCAGGTTGCATTTTGTTTGTTCACCACACTGGACATGATGAGCAATTGGGCGATTCCAGAAAATATCCATACCATACCACGGACGGGTTTTAGGATTTCCGAAGGGGAGGGGGGGTTCACGATTATGGAATTCTGAGGGCATGGGGGGTATTTACGATTGCAAATCCGAAGGCATGGGTGAATTCCACAGGTGGGATTTCTGGAGTAGAAAGTGTAGAGTGAGTTCCTTGAAAACGCTATTGTTGTGGACTTTTGTAGTTCATAAATAAACCAAGAAAGTATGACCGCGGAAGCAGAAATCAGACATGCGTTTACACTCATAACTTATAGAAGAGAATAGTAAAATGTGAGTTTCACATTTACCTTGATGAATTTCTTGTCACATGAATAAAAACTGAAAATGTATCTTACGAGGTCTGGTCTTCACAATCTTCTATCATTGCGAAGGAAAATCTAGCGAGAGCTAGCGCCCACGACTACTCCGAAAGCAAAGATACATTTCATGTACACTACACGAGTCATATGGGTTGAGAACACTTTTCGTGCACACCACATGACGTATAAAACGACGCAACAAGATTCGACGGTATATTTGACCATCAAAAGATTTTAACAGTCTGAATTTGAGCTATTTTGCTTTGTAAACGTCAAAACAGCACAAGAAAACAAAGAGGAGTAAAATTTCCGCAGGTGGTGTTTATTTTTATAGCCAAGTTCGGACTTAAAAAGACGTTTGCACAGCCTGGCCACTAGCAGTAGGTTTTTCTTGTCCCTGAAAGCTTGTCGCCTGGCGCCAGTAGATCACAGTCTTGAGGAGGCATAAATTCATGTTTGTTTGTTCATATTGGCATTCCTAAGTCGAAAATACACTTCCAAAAAACAACGGAAATTCTGAAGGGGAGGGGGGGTTCATGATTATGGAATTCTGAGGGCATGGGGGGTAACACATTTTGGAATTTTCGAAGGCTAGGGGGGGTTAAAACTTGGAAGCCGTCCGTGGTTGGGTATGGATATTTTCTGGAATTGCCCATTACTTGAAAAGAGCCCAGCCTACCATTAGTTTTGCCTGGCTATTAGAAATGTGAGCCCAGTCTACTTTAGGAGAAATGTGATCAAAGTATGACTAAACATCACATGAATGTTTTCTTTCCTCCACTTTTTTAATATACATATAAGAAGCTCAATAGAACAGGATTATAAAATGTTCTGTTTTGCATTGTACTGCCTAAAATATAGGAAACAGAATGACTTCTTACCGACATTATTGCTCCACTCTTGACATTTGCTTTACAAGCAGCAACATACCAAGCAGGCATGCCAACCCACAACTACAACAATTGAAAAAACAATCTCCAATAAATGCCTAGTCAAATAATAAATCGACTTACTGGCTCACTCAAGTGATAAACAAAAGCACATGACATTAATATTTTATTATAATAACAGACAGGGGAACGTTTACTTAAGAGGCATGAATTCCTTAAAAAATTTTCACCAAGAAAGGATATGTACGGCCCAAGAATTCTCTTATATTAATTAACTTGCAGTTTCATGTCTAAAATATGCATCATAACCATTAGGCAAACTGATTGTCACCAAAATTATTATGCATGTCTTGAATGTAAAATCATCAGGAACTCCTAGTTTAAACTCACTCCACAGAAACAAAGACCACAGTGCACCAACTCACCTCTAGCCAAGCCACAACAGTTGGTGCATTCCATAAAGCAAAAGGTGTACCAGCTGCTAATGCCTCTGCTAACAGGTGTGACTTATTTTTTATTTTCCTGTCTAACTCTCGCTGCCCTGAACCTCCTGGAACTGGTTCACCAGGCATTGAGTAAGAGTCTGTAGGGACATCCCCAGAGTCCTTTTGCTTAGTTTTTGGTTTATTGCCAAAAATACGTCCAATAGATCCTTTGATTCCCTTTTTATGTGCTTTGTTCTTGGATAATGATTCTGCACTACTAGTTGTACTAGTGATACTTGGCAAAGAGTCTGCTGAACTATCCCTGAAAAATTTGAGGATGTGAATAATTGACTTAAGATATATACCAACTTTCGCACACGAGTATACAGCAACTTATATACACAAGCACGTTTTGAAAATAGAATGCTACTATCAGTCCTTTCAGCGATAATGATTAAATTTAAAGAAACACTGGAAAATACTTTGTTTGTAACCCAACAGCACACCCTTTTGACCATTTTAAAGTATTTATTGTAGGTAGTCAAAAGGTTGTGTTTGTGGGTCATGACCAAAGTATATCAATCCAAGGAGTCACTTTCTTTTTTGCAGCTTGGTCTGATACTTGTTGATGTGATTGCAAGTACAGTTGGAACTCTCCTAACAAAGGACCCTTTTAACCCATTCGCCCCTGAACCGCCAGTAACCGCCCGCGCGGATCCACGTCTTTTCTAACCCTCGTGACGTCATCAGTTTTAACGGTCAAGGCCAACTTTTTCCGCTAATTTGTGCAGAGTGAAGAGATCTTTCAAACCATACCAGAATGGGCACAATTCAGTCAAGGACACCGGAGAAAACGGCAAAAAAACCATGCAAGATTGACCTGTAAATCTCCATGAAAATCTTGCTCCATTACCCACCTACCTTTGTTTTCACCTAATCCTAAGATCCTAAAAGCTTTCCTAAAAACTCTTCCCATCAAAATGAAGCCTACTAAATGCCCAGCAAGAGGAAAGAAAAAATGAGCAAGAAAAGCGAAAAACGAGGGGAGGAGAGAAAGGGAAAAGTAAAAGTCAAGACTGCTGTGTCACTTTTAAACCCAAAAACTATGTCGAAATTTTGCTTTCTGCGCATGCCCGAACTTTGCAAGCTGATATTTTGCATCTGGATATGAAGGCCATGAAGAGTAAGACCGGTAAATGGGTTTGTGGTAAGTTTTAGCTCTTTATAGCACGACAGTGACCAGAAAACCACTCGACTAGCTTCAAAACACGTTTTTTGGCAAAATCTCCAGGAGCGAATGGGTTAACCCAATAAAATAACATTTTACTGTATGGCATTTTAGAAAGCATGGGTTTAAACTTCAGAGCCCTAATAATAATAAAAATAAGCCATGTCTAATTTCAATGATCAAGGTAACGTTACATAGTCAAGGAGAACAAAACAGTTCCTACTGTGTCTGTTTCCTACCTTGTTTTGATTATGCCATTTGTAGAAGGAACCATATTTGCAGCATCATCGGGTGTTAAACTAGACGTTATGCCCGACTGACTGGGTTTAGAACTCTCTGTTGAATCAGATGCACTTGAGCTTGGTGTGGGTGGTGTGTGGGCACCTTCAAGAGTGTTAAGTGAATTCTCCTTACTTGATCTCACCTGGAGTCAAAAAGTAAAACATGAGCATCAGATACAAAGCAAGTTCTTAACCCTTTAAGCCCCAGTATCCACATACAAATTCTCCAAACTGATCTCCATACATTTCTTTAAAGAATTAGTTGAGAGAATTTCCCTTGCGAAATGAATTCCCAGAGTTCTGGGAATTCCTAGGAATTCCAGTTTATTCCAAGACATGCAAATGAGGAAAGATGAAAAACCTTGGAATATTTGGGAATACTTGGGAATGGGTGAAAACATCAGTGGCAATTTTTGGGAATTCCTAGGAATTCCCAATAATTCCAAGTTTGGAGGAAACTGCCTTTGGAATTTATGGGAATTATTGGGAATTACAAAAACACCGATGAGAATTTATGGGAATTCCTAGGAATTCTCAATAATTCCAAGTCACAGTTAACTTGGAACCATGGCTAATTTTTGCAAAAACGACAAGTGTTCGAAGGTAAATGAACAGCTTAAGAATTTTAATAATCATTTCTTTAATTGCCGATAACAACAAAGACTTCTTGACATTAACCAGCATCCATATACAACATTTACTGCGACTTAAATCTTAAAAAAAAAAAGAATTATCAACAGTAAGCACGTTAACTGAAAGCTTGATATTCAGAGTGCGACTTCTTGACGTACCTGAGCTTTCCAAACAATTGTCCACAACACGTTTTTCATCACAGCTTTGCCTAATAAAAGGCTATCGTTTCTTGAAAAAATAATACGAATAATTCTTCCTCTTGCTGCTGACACCTCAACAGCGTTGGAATATTTTATTCAGCTACGAAAGGGAGTCCTTTTTGAACTAACTATAGATCACGAGCAAAATCACCCGCCATGTTTGTTGGTTGACTCATACTGGTTACCAGTCTCCCTACCAAGTGGATTCCATCATCACGTGCGCCTTTTTAACCAATGGAAAAGTGTGAAATGAAGTTCCGTTGGTCGAGTTCAAATTCACGCGGACTTTCAATAAGCAAGAGCACAAGTATTTTACATCCGAAATTGACATTTTCAACGCGGATTGTTCATATATTTTGTTGTTACGTGCTTCCAGTCATGCCCGAGAATGATAAGTCAGTTGGATTGTGAAAGGTAAAGGTACGTTCCTGCTTCGTAATGTGTCTTCTGACGGTAACCACGTACTCAAATAATGAAGCTGGAGATCAAAGTTAACTTATAGATCGTTCCGATATGAACAGGAAAGTTCAAGATGCATGGAAAACCATTTATTGGTTTCTTTTTGTTTACTGGAGACATGACTGCAGTTGTTGTTGCAAATGGATGATGGAACCTTACACGAATTCATAAGCTTTAATGTATAACTCGATCAGATTCTGGTGAATTTAATGCAGTAGAACATTAACCTCGACAACACAAATTCCCTGCTAAGTCAACTAAATTTGCTTTTCCTTGATCAAAATTTCACTGAAATTTACCCCGATAACTCTAATTCCCCGGTTAAACTCGAACTGTTTTTGTTTCCCTTTAGAGTTCGAGTTAACAGCCGGGGTTCTGCTGTATTCATGGACATGTATGTTTAAACGCCCACAGACTACTATTTAAAAGTAATGTCATGTCTCTTGTAGATCGAGATGTGTCCAGTTTATGGAGTGTTAACGTGACACCAGTAATGGCATATCAGAACAAAAGCTGAACGGAAATGATTTTTCATAATGACAAATTTGGATTATCTTTCTTGGTTTTTCTTTTTTGATTTTAGATTTAAATTATTTATAATATCAATTGATTGGACTTTCTGGACACTAAATCATATATGAGGCCATTAGGAGGAAAGGATTGTCCAGTCAGTGTTCTCCCTATGTACCATACGATGTGATTTTGAACATTAGTGTCATAAACTTGTTTAAATGTAATTTTTATGCTTTCTCCAGTTGATAATTTTATCATTAAATTTGCATATACTGTACTTCCTGGCAATGGAATTGTTGAATGATGACATGATGTTTAACCTGTAAGTAAAATTCCCAAGAATTCCTAGAAATTCGTAGGAATTCCTAGGAATTTCCAAGCAATTTTTGCCTTTTAAATCCTTGTAGGTTGGAATTCCTAGGAATTCCCAGAGTTATTTTGCAATGGTTGTTCAAAGATCAAAGTATTTTCTCTTGGGTGATCATTTTACTGATTCTCATAACTTATCTCTTATTTGCATATACTGTACTTCCTGGCAATGGAATTGTTGAATGATGACATGATGTTTAACCTGTAAGTAAAATTCCCAAGAATTCCTAGAAATTCCTAGGAATTTCCAAGCAATTTTTGCCTTTTAAATCCTTGTAGGTTGGAATTCCTAAGAATTCCTAGGAATTTTTTCCTAGGAATTCCCAGAGTTATTTTGCAATGGTTGTTCAAAGATCAAAGTATTTTCTCTTGGGTGATCATTTTATTGATTCTCATAACTTATCTCTGTACAGTGCATGGATAATTGTAAGAAGATTGATCTTGGACACTATTGGGACTTAAAGGGCTAGAATGGTTTGATATTAGAAACACTTGAAATGTGCCTGAACAACTGATCATACCCAGATTGGTGTTGTGTCCATTGGATCAAGAGGAGGAAATGGGAAAGATGTAGATGATGCAACCAGCTCCTGAAAACATTAAAAAAAACACAGTTTGACTGAATAATTGGAAACATGATTTATGCTGCATGTAAGATGTACTACATTTCAATATGACATATTCTAGGATGGATACTTTGTTGTTGACAACTACAGTGCTGCTCAATCTCACAAGAATCAAATATTGTCACACGTACACTACATGATTCCTGTAGCACAGGATGCAGTTCCCTCTACACGTACAAAGCCCTCCGCCTTTAAATATTTTGGCTCATGTTCTCCAGTGTGTGCATGGCCATATCATGATGATTTGGAAACAAAATGTTACATTTTTTTGCAGTCAGACATTAAGTTTTCAATCTACCTTTGGCAACATTTGCATACAGTGTAGCTGTCAAAGTGAACACACAGTTCGTTTAAAAGATTTACCAACATGGTTCACCATATTCTATTGAATGCCAATGATATTACACTTACATGTACTTGTTGAGAAGCTGAATACATATCTTTATGCATAGGTGTTTTTACTGCAGATCTTTCCAGGACCTGGGCTTTTCTTTCTGTTGACTTGTGCTCTTCTTGTAATTGGCTGAAAACGGGACAAACATGGTCAGTATTTGAGCTTTGAAGGCTAAAAGCAATAACACAATTACAACTCACTTGAGCTCCTTGTTAATAACATCTATCTGCTGCTGTAACAATGATGCCAGTGTCTGTGCATCACCGCCCACACCTTTGTCCTCTGATGTTTCACTACCAGCATCACTTTCAATGTCAGACAATCGACTTGTGTCAAATGCCATCGCCACATTTTTTAGCACACTTTCCTGTTCAAGCTTTTGCCATTCCTGTTCATTGAGTGTGAATACTCGACTGGGTGATTCCTCTATTCCAGCACGACCTTTTGTCTCTCGTTTGATGGGTTCACTGTAATGCATTTACAACAAAAATATTAGGACAACCAACTTGCAGTCCCCAAGAAGTCTTCTCCACCAATTATTGCTCTGCAATTATCAGTTCTACATGTTGTTATATTTATTCATTTCATATAACTTTGGTACTCTACCTGAAGTGCACGACAGGACCATTTACAGTTGCATCAATGACACCCTGATTTGAAAGATAAAAAAAAAAAATTCAATATAGAAGGTGTAAATGGTTGTCTTATGCACTGTGCCTTGCTTTATTAATGTATTTAGGACCTTTAGAATGGGCTATGAGTACAGGATTGAGTACGAGTACAGTTGTCGTTTTCATCTAAGCATGTGTACATGATGAAAAAAAAGTGTTCTTAAAGGCTGCCAAACATAACTATCTTTGAAGTTTGACAGTCATTAAAGCAAACTGTCGTCCCCAAGGTTTTAGTTGTTTATATGTTTTGATCAATGTATTCTGCTCTTTTTTAGGAATGACTTTCATTTATAAGCAATGGATTGCACTATTGGAGTCCAATTTTATTGATTAAAGCAAATCCCTGAAGTGCTTAAAAGTATCCTGACCTTAAGATTCATGGGGAGCAAAAATGCATAAATTATTATACCTTGGATTTTAACTTTTCAAATTCTTCATTCAGCCTTCCCAGTTCTAGAGCTAATATTTCCTAGAAAGCAAAAACAAATTCAAACTACTGACATAGACATGAGAATGTTTAATATAGCTTCAAGCCGAAAATCTCCCCACTGCAATAGCATAGCACTGGAGTAAAATTAAACCAAACCATATCAGTGCTTTGCACTAGCAGTATGCAGTGAGTCATTACAGCTCCCTCTTATTAGTCTCTTAGGTGACAAAAAAACCGATGTTTACACAATTTAACTGACCATAAAAATGTAACTAAAATCCTATTCTCAGTTTTAATCATTACTTAATTATTTGGGTTGGCTTTTTTTCTAAGGTTCTAATCTTTGTAAGCTACAAAATGAATGTGTGCTAGGCAAACAGCATTTCATAGGATCGGAACTTTTGGTCTGCCTATGCTTTTTCTTTAAGCACACAGTTCCAAAATCTCAACCATCTTTTACCTTCTCTCTTTGAAGATCCTCAACTTGTGACTTTACTACAGTAAGTTCTTGAGTTAAAGCAGACTGTTAAAAAGAGAATGGAAAATGGTTTGCTGAATTCACCAGTATTGTTTGGAAGGAAACTGGGATTTTTTTCACCATTTTGGTTACAACGTACTCCTTAACACAACCCAGTAAAGGTAAAAAATGTTTAAATTAATAACTGAACTATAATCAAATAGGAGTACACTTGCAGTACTACAAGTGAAGTTTGATCATTGTCATCTACAGAAAAATCAGATAACTAAGAACCATCAAGAGTTTAAACGATTTCCAGTGATACAGATTCAAGGACTTAGATGTACTTAGTTATAACAAAGCTAAACAGGAACAACTGTATTTTATTTGTTTAAGGCCTACAAGAAAGTTAGTAAGCGTGGAAGCCTTAAGGAGAAAACCAGGTTTTGTGTAAATACAAGAAGAACAATGTGGTAACTAGCATGAGGTAAGTATAGGGCACATACTCATACCTTCTCTTCCAATGCAGCCATTCGCTCTTTGAGGTGAACCTGTAATCTTTCATTTGATTCACCCAGTAGTTTGTCAATTGTGTTTGACAATCTAGCATTATGATCTTCATTCATTTTTTCTCTTTCACGTGCCTACAAAGATATTGATACTCTCCTGTAAATAAATAGCAGCAACACAAGGTACAACCAGCAATTTCACAACCCAAGACAGACATTGTAGCAAACTCGGAAACGACTTAAAACCTCTAGAAGTTAATCAGGAATCTTTACATATGGCAGCCAACTGTCCCTAGTACAGATAAATTTTGTCTAGTAAATTTTTGATACCAAATATTAAAATTTTTTTCTGGTGTAATAATTATTAACAGTACTCACAAAGATAAATTCCCAATTGCCCCCTTCCCAACCAAAGTCTGTTAAATGAAATGGGGTGTGGTGTGGTCTTTGCGTACTCTACTGCCTGATAAGAAAGTCATGAGCGGAGAAGACTCTCATTAGAATGTAGTCAAGTCTCCAGTGTCTCACCCTGTTGAGTTCTGCCTGGAGATCCTGAACTTGGGCTTGCAGTTGCTGTACAGTCTCTTCAGCACTGACATGTTTCTCGGCAGCCTGGAAACAAAACACCAAATACACTGTAACATGCTTATGCAGAACAATACAAAAGAAAAAATATTAGTGCAACAACATACAAATTCAATAACATAAACATGGAATACAATAAAATACAGCAACTGCACTTACAGCGAATGGGAGTTTAAGATTAATAGGAGATTAAAAGTGACAAAACTTTGAGAAAGTAAAAGGCAATGGTTATCTCTTACAACACCGATCTTTGTGTTGTCATGCAGTGGCGTGGGGGAGGAGAAGAGGAGAGATTACGAAGGGACAAAGAATCAAATCTCACCTTTAGAGTAAAAAAAATTCCACCCGCATCTGGTCTTTAGTATAGAAACAACAAAGAAGTGCTTTACCTCATAAAAACCTAACCTCATTCAAAGCAGCCATTTGGACAGCCAGTTCTTCCTCAATTTTTGGCAATGCTTCAGCTTTTCGCAAGGACTGGTTAAGGTTCTGCTCAGCAAGTTCCAGTCTTTCTTGCTGTAGCCGGATCTTCTCCTCTGCCTAGAAATAAATTAAAATTAAAAATAGAAATTTTTTACTGTGAAGTTTCCATGAAAATATTCAACTGCACCTTACATAAGAAATTGATTTAAGATGGAAAATAAAACCTAAATTTACAATGCTAAAATTCTTAATTAAAAGCCTTACTAAATAAGAAAGTTTTAAGTCTATTTTTAATCAAATTTAGACTGGAAATAGACTGCATCATAGATGGAAGAAGGTTTCCCTACAGTGATCTTAGTTCTGACTTTTGGTGATGCTAATAAAATACCAAAGTCATGATCTCCCCTAAAATCATACTTAGATGGAGGCAGGACAGATATTAACTGGTGCAAATAATCAGGTGCCATATTGTGCAAAACTTTAAATGTAAGGAGTAATATTTTGTATCCAATACAGTAGCAAACAGGTAACCAATGTAGGTTGCGAAGCAGAGGGGTGATATGACACGACTTTGGGGCGCAATAAATAAAACAAAAGACATAAAAGAACAGAAAACTGTATCTATGCATCCCTTGCTAAATGTTAGGGAGTATAATAAAGCAAATTCAATGCAGGAAAAGTTGACTGTAGTCAAGTACCAAGACCTAGTAGTTTACATAATAACTGCCAGTAGTAACTTGCTAACCTGTATAAGTTCACTTTCTTTACTTGCCAACTCGGTTTCCAGTCTTTCATTATCATCATTAAGTGCTGTAACCTCATGCTGAAGTCTCACATAACGCTTTTCCAAAGTTGCTATTCTATCCTCCATGTCTGATTTCTGTGCTGCTGCCTATTTACAATAATAGTTAGCACAATCAAATACTAAATTATCATGAAAGTTGCAAATGGTTTCATCACTCAGTGGCCCAGCTTGTTGTTGAAGTGAGTCCAGTCTATTGTCTTACCCACTATAGAAGCAACTAATTATTGAGTTGTTACTTTACCCTGCACAAAGCAAAATTTTTTAAATCATCTTCCACAATTAGGCTTAGAAGCTTACAAAAAGCAAACATACCTCATCTAAATCTCTTTCCAGTCTCTGTAGAGAGGTATTTCCTCGATCAAGTTGTTTATTACATATTCTTAATTCCTCTTCTAGAGTTGTGCATCTCTCTTTTAAGTCTTTATTTTCTCTTGTAAGCTAAAAAGAAAACAAACACAGCAAAGCTTTGAAAAAAACCTGTCAATGTCTGGATGAAAGCTGGTTGCCATCCAACCTAGCACTAAAAGTCTGCGCACAGATCTTGTACAATAGTAAAATGTAACGAATATATGGTATATATTTCTTGGAAGAGGATGTGGACATCTGTACTGAAAGAGTTAATATGACTTATTACTAGCTGCTGCTGATATGTGCATCCCAACCTTTACTGTGAAAAAGAAAACTAATCCTCCATGGATTACCAAGGAAATTCTCAATAAGATCACAAAGAAAAAAAGATTATGGAGAAAACTAAAGGCTAATCCATCAGAAATCCTTAGCCGAAAGTTTAAAGAGTTACGAAGATCCGTCAAGCAGTTAGTAAGATCTGAGTATAAAAGATACCTAGAGCATCTGTCTAGTCAACTAAAGGTAAACCCAAAGCGATTTTGGAGCTACCACTCAATTAAATCGAAATCAAAACGGCTTCCTGATGTAAACACCTACAACAGAAGATCTGCGATAAAACCTCATGAGCAAGCTACCTTATTTAATATTCACTTTCATTCAGCTTTTTGTAAACAGAGTACTGGGGTACCGGCTCCAATACAAACTGACTTACAAGATCCAAGTTTTGAGGACGTTACCAACCATGTGACATGTGACACCAAGGAAGTCGAAAAGCTACTTAGCTGTCTTAATGCTAATAAGTCTTGTGGAGTTGATAAAATACCTGCTCGTTTACTTAAAGAGACTGCTGACATATCTGCAGTTCCTCTGAGTATGCTCTTCAATTTATCGTTCAAACAGGGACGCCTACCCAAATTATGGAAATCAGCTAATATTACACCCATTCACAAGGATGGTGATCGAGAACCAGTAGAAAATTACAGAGGCATTTCACTCTTAACTATCTCTGGGAAATGCCAGGAGAGAATTGTGTATAATGCTATTTATGATCAAGTTATTAGATTCATACATGATTCTCATCACGGGTTCCTCACTGGTCGTTCCTGCACTACTCAACTACTCTTAGTACATCATGACTGGTTCAAAGTCTTGGACAAGAGAAGTCAAGTTGATGTAGTATTTATAGACTTTTCAAAGGCCTTTGACCTTGTCTGTCATAACATTCTATTAACCAAACTTTACAAATATGGTGTCCATGGAGGCTTGCTAAATTGGTGTAGAGATTATTTAACAGAACGTCAACAGCGTGTTGTAGTGAAACTAGAGGCTTCCGACTGGTTAACCGTAACCTCTGGTGTCCCACAAGGTTCTTTGTTGGGACCATTATTCTTCATAGTCTACATCAACGATTTACCGGGGGTAATTAGTAAGGACAGCTCAATTGCTTTGTATGCTGATGACAGTAAAATGTATAGAGTTATTAGTACTCAAGAAGATCTGTCTACTTTTCAAAGTGACATAGATAAAATTTCAGATTGGTGCAAGATGAATAAGATGAGAATTAATACCAAGAAATGTAAGATCATGCGAATAACCAGGAAAAAGTCACCCTTAGTTGGGGAGTACAATATTGAAGGTCAACCTTTGGAAAGTGTTAATGTGTATAAAGATTTAGGATTATTTACTGCTAGTAATCTTTCATGGAACCAACACGTAGATAAAATAACTGCCAAGGCTAATAGGGTTTTAGGGTTGGTTAAGAGGACTTGTAGGGACTTACTGTAGTCTTGTGACACCTTTATTAGAATATTCATGCGAAACTTGGAACCCTTATACTAAACGTAACATTGATAAATTGGAGGCTGTTCAGCAAAGAGCTACCAGATGGATCATTGGGTCTGATGATGATTATGATACTAGACTATCTAAGCTAAGATTGTTGTCATTATCCAGTAGGAGGTTCACTAGAGATGTTACATTTTTTTTTTTAATGTAATTAATGGACATTATGATATTGACATTTCAAATAAGCTCATATTTTGTAAGGACAGAAATACAGGTTATAAGTTGAGGAAAAATGACACACAGGACCTTGTTCCAAATTTTAGTAGAACTGATGGTTTTAAATATAGTTTTTTTAACCAGATTGTAAATGAATGGAATGGTTTACCAAATCATATTAGAGAATCAAACAGTATTGCAACTTTTTAAAAAAATGTCTTAAGCTTTATTAAGGATAACTAGAACTTTTACATTTCTATTTGTACATATTTTTCTTATATTTAGATAGTCGGGGGCATCCCTAGTATGGCGCATTTGCGCTTTTGGTTGTCTCCTTCTCCATAGTAGTGTTAGCTTATTTGCTTGTAATGTAGTGGAGTGAATTGGTAATAAATAAAAAATAATTTTTGACAGGTTTTAACTTTAACATAACCATTTCTTTTCTGGAAAGTCATGCTGGCCAATCCTGCACCCCCTCCAAAGGTGGTCTGTGAGTGAAACACACTCCCAAGAACTTCCTCATGGATGTGCTCTAACAAAAGGGTGTCCAGCATTTCAGTTTTGTGCAATACGTTAAGATTTTTGTGTCACCCAAAAGCAAAAGTAATTTTCCAGAGGCCACCTGCAGGTGCTGCTAGAGCACAGCCCTGTAATAGATTATTACCCAAAGAAAAAAAGGGCAACTCATCCCTCCTCCTACTCTAACTGCTGACAGTACTGCTATTTTCAATAAGTTAAGGTCTTACCCTTTCAACCTCCTTGGCTCGTTTGTCAAGAACAAACTGCATCTCTTCCATTTGCTCTTCATGCGCACTTATATCATGACTAACAGGACCATTGGAGAGATGCTAAAAAGCAAACCAGTCAGTTAGTATCAGTACATACATGTACTGCACAACAACAACATTTTTAACTAACGCTAACACTTTGGACAAAGGAGAACAATGGGGTCCATAACATAACAATTTTGTTTACACCCACTTCAAGACAGAAGCCAAAATAAAAATAAAAATTGAAGTAGGCAGGATTTGAATCTGGGGCCCATTTCTTTTAAGTCCCGAAGACTTTTTGGGTCCAAAATCAGATATTCAAACCAAAATATACAGAATAAGACTGCAGATCCTTGCTAACAAACCAGTCCACTTTGTTTTGTTAACTGATAGTTTTATCCTGTTATCTACAAAACTACCAGTACTTAAACCTCTATCTTGAATGTAAACAAGAATGGCTTTTTGGGGCTGTTGATAACCAAGACTTTCAAGAAACAGGTCCTAGGTTCTTAAAGACAATTCAATACCTCACTGTGGTGCAGAATCCCTTTTGCATTGTTTCCACAAAATCGCCATTACAATGATAAAATTAACTATGCTGATCTTTAACATGCTTGTACCCTTCATGATAAAATCCCTGTATTTGGCCCTCCTTACCCTAACCTATAGGCTTAATTGTCATCTTGCATACCAGGTCTCTTACAAACAAGATCCACCATCATCATGGCATAAATTTATTGATCCATGAGGGACCAAAACATGGAGTATAAACAGTGACCATATACACTGCTAGTCTTACATTTCCCTGTCCCCTTAAAGCCTTCTTGTGTGTGTGTGTGTGTCTGTGTGTAGTCTCTGAAATACACAGAGATATAACAACACAGCTACCTGCACTGTAAAATCCCTGTTCTACTGGAACACAGAATGAAGTCATGTGTCACGTGTGCTAACAAACATACAGTATGACCTGTACAACAGCAAGGTGTTAACTAGGCATCAGGGCTTGGAGAATTCTCTGGTGAGCCTCTTTCAAAATATTCTCTTGCATTTAAGATTACACCTTTCTCCTGCTACAACCTAACTAGGATTCTTAATGAAAACCCTGTAAGAGTCATGCAAAGCTAACCTTCACCCTATCAGAACCTTCATCACCATTTTCTACACAGTTTTCGCTTGTAGTGTGAAGTTTTTCTTCAGTTCTAACTCTTCTGAGATTCCGAAGTCTGATATCTTCATTCTCCTGTTCGAGCTCTCTGAGCTGCAGAAACAAAAACAAATCAAAACATCATTATTTGGTGATAGGAGAACTTGCAAATAAAGAATAAAATACTGACAAGTCCTCACCTTTTCCCTTGTTTCTTCTAACTCTCCTTCTAGTGCATTCCCCTTTTCTATAGCCTGCCTGAGTCTCTCACGCACCTAAAACAAAAAAG
Source organism: Porites divaricata (assembly GCA_038088405.1). Classification (NCBI taxonomy): domain Eukaryota; kingdom Metazoa; phylum Cnidaria; class Anthozoa; order Scleractinia; family Poritidae; genus Porites; species Porites divaricata. The sequence goes on from JBBMOI010000009.1 coordinate 4,300,677, forward strand.
GAGAACACTTCCTGTTAAATACACTGCAGTATGTCTCAGATTAAAATTATTTTCTAGTTAATTTCCTATCAATTTTTCAACAATTTTTCTTTGACTTATGAAAGGCCTGACAATATAATTATTTGCTTAAACCGTCATCTGTACAACTGACAGCGAGGTAAGGTATACCAAGGTATGGTTGCATAGAAAGAATTAGTGCATAGGCACAAATTTATTCCAAGATTATGTTGGGGTAAAATTTTTGGAGATTACTTGTTAAATTTACACTAATACCCTCAAGTGAGGGCTACAAACTTGATTTTAAGGACATACTTAATACCTTTTCATCAAGAGCTTTGTGGTGTTCAAAAAGTGACTTTAGAGCCTTCAGGACTTCTACTTCAGATGATACACCACCTGTTGTGGCTGCCTGTCGTTTGACAACTGTCATCCTTAATGACCTTTCATGCCGTGCTACTAAACACTCTAAATGCTCAAGAAGAAGCTGAAACAAACAAATATAAATGGCATAAGCAAAAAAACCTTTTGCTTAATTCCCTTTTAGTATAATTACATTGATGATTATTGAAAATAGAGTGCTGTGATTGGCTACAGTGTGGGAGCTTCGCTTTATCCTGCTATAATCACCGCATGGTGACTATAACATTGAAGGCTTGCAGTTTTCAAAATGGCAGCCAGATTTTGTGATGTTTTGGGGTCGGAAATTGATCAATAATTTTATTTTCTCGAATAATCATCAATGTAATTATACTAAAACAATTAGTTGCCTCAGGCGACGTGAATATTGGCGAATAGTCACCTCAACTTCATCTCGGTGACTATTCGCCGATATTCACGTCGCCTGAGGCAACTAATTGTTAAATGGTATGTACCAGTGAATTACAGCTGAAACCCTATTGACCTTAAAGCCACTATAATGCCTACACTGGTACTCACTCTTGTATTACACCTCTCTGACTTCAGTTCACTAATTTCTTCGTCTTTTTCTAGGAGTTGCTCTCTGGCTTGGTTAAGTTCCTTCACCATTGTTGCAAAATCCTACAAGAAATAGAATGCTGACAAGATTACAAAAAGTGCTTAACAATAGCACCAGCTATAGCACTAATTTTTACAATCTTCTGGGTTGAGAGATCAGGATGCCAGGTTTTTATTTCATTCTTTGGAATTTGGCCTCAATAAACAAGTAAACAGGATATTTCTTTCTTTTACAACCCAAATTTGTGTGTGTGCAACATATATACTTGACTTTCAATGTTGTGCTGTCACTAAGCCCTGTTGCTCTCCTATGGCACTTGTTTCTTCGACTGTCATGTCCTTAAATGGGTCATCCTAGTGACTGTATCTATTAAACTATAGTCATTTAAAACATACAATGTATGCATGCACATTGTATCATGACATAATAATTAAAGAGGAGGGATGTGGCAGTGGGCCAGGGAGGCACTTATTTAACATTTTTTGCTCAAAGGGGGATGCTTATTTTATGTTGGGCACTATGTGTAACCATAGCCTGTGTAGCAGGTGTGGAAAGAGGCAGGGGATATGGAAGAAGGGAAAAATGGAGGGGGGTTGGGAAGAGAGGGTAAGGGACACCTTCTATAAGAACCCCATTTTGCTCATTTCTGTGGACCCTACCATCCGAAAATTCCTGATTGGCTGAGCTGTAATGAGTAACTTATTGGTGTGTACTCTGGTGTGTATTACTGAGCGACAAACATGATGCAGGCATCAAGGAAATGTGTTCTAATGATACAAGCTTTGGAAGATTAAAATTACTCCAATCACACGGCAACTTCACGTTAAAACCCGAACTAGAACCAACTGTAATAGCTTGTTTAGTAGGCAGAGATACATGTACCCAGGAGGTTTTGTATACTGGATTTCTCCAAACACTGAGTGGCAATTCAAGGCCATTGCAATTCTTGCCAGACATCTGCAATGCTGATATTAACAAGACTGTCTTTTCTGCAAAAATATATACTGTCTTGAATGAACTTCTAAATGGTTTGTAAAGAGAGAGCTGAAGCTTTGGCAAAAATTATGCATTGAGCTGTTTCACAACTGTTTATAATTCTCCTTTCATTATTCACGCCTTAGGCTTGAAATAGTTCAGTTCCTTATGACTAGTGTTGTTTTTGATGAGGTAAGACCAAAGGTCTTGTGTATCAGGGCTGTGATTAAGAGGCAGGGACTGGCTACTAAGAATGTGTCCCCCAGCTTCTTTCATAGGAAAATAGAAGAAAAAGAGAACCAAAAGAAATCCCTAGCTGTTTGATTCCCTGCCTACTTGTTGTATTTACCCGGCAACTCGAAATCTTAGGGACAGCCATGCGTATTTATAGGAAACTGATCATTGTTTGTTGTAGACTGCAAGCAGTAAAGAAAGACGGCTTGTAGTCTATTTTGTCCTGTTTGCTACGAGGGCAAGAACGTACAGTAAAAATGTTTTATTTTGCTCAATTATGTTATCACTTGAATAAAGCATCTTGACTTGACAATTTCTAGTACACAAAGTAATTAAGTTTGGACCATGCTGAGAAGCCCCCTACTTGTGATTGGTCGCTTACTGACAGTTGACGTCATCAGATTAGTTGAGAAAATGGTGGGTAGAATAAAAAAACATTAGCTCTTATAGCAGACGCTCCCTTCCCTTTTGCACTTTTCTCCCTCTCCCCTTTTTGTACCTGCCAAGCAGGCTATTAACTATTGTAGTTAATTTTTTAATTTCAGTCAAGTTTTTTTTTTTTTTTTTAATTGTTTTTGGGTATGCCAATGTATGCTAATGAATTTAAAACAAAGGAAAAACAAAAATTAACTGCAACATAAGCAAAGCACTTCGAGCAAAATGTATGGTACCTGACTGGTACACCTTGACATTATTAATCAATTCTAGTGTTGTAGTGTAGTAGCGTTCTCTTTGGACAAATAAACTGTAAGAGTCACTGTCACTGTTGTCTATTATTGGCTAATCATGGTATAATACAAATACAAAATCATCATTTCAGATATTTACTCAACCAATTGAGCAATATGTTTGTGTCTCTAAAAGTTCAAGACTACAGCTGTACATTCTAATAACAATGCTTTAACAGTGTGTTAATGTGACATCTGCTTCTCTAAGTGTTATGTGAAATTCAGGTTAACACCATCTTGTCTAGTTGTTGCTAAGAAAACACATTAATTTTATCAGTATAAGGAGTTCTTCACACAGCCACACTAGGGACAGGAAAAAGTGGCCATTGCAGAGAGGTGGAGGCGGTGGAGAGGTGTCCATTCGTAAAGGTTGACTGTATTTTGTCACAAAACATTTATTCATTTGGTTTATTCACAGCTTACAGCAGAGAATTTTGAAACATCATATATTAGAAAATAGCGAAGACAGTATGCACGCTTTGATTGGCTGAGAGGTGTATTTGCATGATAGTATGTAAACGTGGTTGTGACGTCAAGATGTTTTCGCGCGCTAATCACATAGGCACGAATTTGAAAAAGTTTTTGAGTTCAAAACTCAACAAGGCTACTTTATTCACCCATTCTTTTGACAGCTGAAACTTGGAAAATCTCTACAAACAAGCTGTATCAATTTTTTTGCTGAAGCTGACATTTTAAGCGAGAAAAATCTGTATTTTAGAAAGCATCTTTTTGCAAAACAAGAACTGATTACGAGTGCAAGACTTCGTGTACAAGACTTTGGGACTGGTAAGAATTTCTGTTTTAATCAGTGCCATATCAAAGAGTTTTTTAGTTTTATGCAAACCCGAGATGAAGTAGAGGGTTTGCATAACTGTCTCGAATTCTCCCGACCCCTCTCGTGTTTATATCAGGCTATGCAAACATGGAAAACCTTTTCTATCGCTTAAGTGTGGCACCAATAAGAATAACCAAATCAAAATGACTGAAAAAATAATATTGTTGTTGATAAGTGGCAAAACATTCTGTTAAAAACAGTATTGCACCAAGGCAATATCATACTTTGATAACATTATTATTATTACCAATAACCACATTGTTTTGAGCCAAATATTGCTATAATCTACATGTATTAAGATGAAGGTTAAAAAGCAGAACATTGCACTTCTTTGTGGACAGTAAATCACTTTTTTCGCTGCTGGAAAATTCTTATTCATCATACACTTAAAAACTAACAAGTATCTAGATGGTTCTTTTAGTAATGCAGTTCGACCAATTATTAATAATTGCTTCACGCTTGAATGTAATAGAACCTTGATTAATAAGTAAAGTCAGGTCAGCTATAAAAATGCTAGAACGTGGAGATTAACAAGCAATGTTAAACTCTCCACCTAAACTTGAATAAAAATCTGTTTCCATTTTTCAGAATTTGTTTTAGTTGTATGAGGAAAAGAAAACAGTGAGAAAATATATATTTATGCTTCACAAAATAAATTTCTGAATAGATACTCAATATAAAAGTTCATTCGAAAACAATCAAACAGCTTACAGTATTTGTTATCATGAAATTTGTGATTGCATAAATGTTTCTAAAATTTGACCATCCACAAGACAGGATAGTATTAATAATTTTTGTTTGCTTTAATAGATTCATAATTTAGATAAACAAAGCACATTCACAATTTTGTTTAATTGACAATGCAAAATGGGATAAATTTAACAAAAATCCTTTTACAGACATCATCCTCAAGATGAACAAGTTTTTACAATTAATTAACATGACAGAAATTAAATCTCAATTAACTGACCAAAATTACAAATAAATGAAAGGAGATTGATTCTAAAGTAATCCAGCTTTTGACTGCCTTGCACAACTGTAGCTCTCTCACAAAGGCCAGCTTATCACAAACAAGTAAGAATCAAATGAAATTAAAATTCACCAAATCTATACAAAAAACAAGTACATGTGGTAAAATAAAAGACGTGCACCCAAGTTTAATAAACATTACAATTAGAACTAACGGGTCGTCTGTTAGCATAATACTAGAGGTTCTCACTTTGCGCTGTTTTCTTTAAGTGAGTTTTGTCAACTTTCTTACCACAGAATTACCGAGACTTTTCACAAGATGTTTTGTCAGTTAATAAAAGTACCAAGTGTACAAGTAGTGTCAAGTAACTTATCAAAACCATACACCGTAACTTGTGTCATTTTATATTTACATATCAAGCGATTTCTGTTTGCTGCATACAACCCGGTAAACGTATTAAATTGCCAGTTGTCAAGCAGAGAGCCTTGCTCATCAGCACCAAGCGAAAACGGAATTCTCTAATCGTGAGATATCAACAAGATATCCATACCCGTGCAATATTACAGAGACAACAAATTCTGATTGCAGAGGGACAGGTGACAGATATCACGGTGCGAAACATTCACGAATCGGTCGACATGTTCTAACTCAACAAAAACCGATCACTAAATTATTCTCATGCAAATTACACTTAAAGAGTTCAGTAAACATACTACTGTCTGTACAAAAAGGTTTTCCTTCAGTTCGCGAGACGTTTATGACAATGAAACACAACTTGTATGCAAGCAATTTCCTCTCCATCGCGAGAAAAGAAAAACAGAAAGTATTCGAAGGTAAAGCTCTTTATGCAGTTAAGTCAAGTGGTAAAATGGACTTGTTTGATAATTTGAGGGCTTTTTAATAAAATCTTCCGTGGCAAGGTGTCAAGAAACAAATAGTACCATCTTTGAGTATACAACCGCTTAAAATCGTTTCAGTAGACCATGAACACTGAAAAAAGTATTCGCATCGAACCTACAATTATGTGGTACGATATAAAATACCACATAGTGTATTCACCGGAAATTACACACTAAGAACACTTCAATAGCTATGCAAAGAAACAAACCACATCTCCAGCACCATGTTTTCCTCAAGCTGGGAGAAATATTCGAAAATAAAAGGCACGATCGTGATTTTCGCTAACGTGATCGATGATACTGGACACATGATTAAATGCAGATTGTAATGACACATTGTTCTACCCACAAAAAACTAAACATTCTTTACAATCATCACCGTTTGGTGGTCTGAAACTCGACCTGTACTCTGCTAACAGTTGATGAAAGCGTCATCACACTCACAGTGGAATTCATTCGTGCAAAAAGAGATTTCACTGTACTTTTCGATTAAAAAAGGTCAAAAATGAAGAATACTACTCAATATTCGAGCTTTGCACTTGTTAAATCCCATAGTCTAATAACTTTATTCTCTATTTTGATTTTTACGCCTGAAGGCTAGTAGAAAACAACCTATATAGCTGAAAACAAGTTTAATTCCGTTTAATCTGTGTAAAATTTTTAAATTAAGATCACAGTTTTCACAATAGATTCCCACCAGCATTGTTTACAAACACCTTGGAAGCAAAAGCAAAACTCTACAGTGAAAATTCATTCTCTGGGGTGAATTATTCCACAGAAAACCAAGGAACTGCTAATTAAACTAATTCCTTTGCATTTTCGTGGTGTTATTGAAACAAGCGGCTAAAAAAATGACAGAATTCTCCACACACCTCGGCCAAAACACGAACTCTGTTTTTATCAGAATCTTGTTTTAGATCATTCCCCGCATCGCTGATAATTCCATCCAAACCAGCCAGTCTTTCAATAAGTTGATCATCACCCTAAAAATAAAAGAAATACCACCGAATGAAATCAGAAATCTCTACAAACACGTGTGAGATAAATGAAGGAGATAGTCTCCATCAGCAATGAAAAAACGAATTGGATTGGAGGCATAAATATGCATGATCTTTGGTGAAATAACACAAACACATCGGCAAATTAGAAGTTCTCAAGCCGCAAACTCAAATTATCATCTTACTCGGTTGAAAATAATGTTTGAGACTGTAAACTACGAAAAATTTTTGGACAACATGTACAGGAATGCAGCTTGGAAGCTTGAGCGACAGTTTAAAGATTCTTGACGCATTACGGAATTTTTACCATGCGACTTTACTTGAAAATAAACAAGAATGAGGTTAATCGATATAGCTTCTTGTTGAAATACTGCAGAGACTGTTCTTCGTGTACAGTAGAAGCTGTGTTCTATGGATATGTAAACACTTGGTCGGTGAAATGACATTCAATTGCAGATCAAACATGGCGTATTTGAGTAAGCCAAAGAATGAATGGTCAGGCTTCAGATTAAGGAGAAAAAATATATATTAAAAATACAGCTTAAAAGATTCTTACATTATTTAGCACCGTTTCCAAGTGATTCATAAGCCCATCTTTTTCTTTTTGACATTCCGTTAATTTGGCTCTCGTGAGAGCAAGCGAATCTTGGGTTTCACGAAGTGTTTCCATAAGCTTGTCCCGTTCATCGAGCATATTAACCATGAGTTGTTCGAAGTTCGTCTCTTCATTTTGCCCATAATTAATCTCTGGTGGGTCCTCAGAGATCGTAGGCATTATATCGCACATCATTTTGGCGATGGAACGAAATGCCGAGTCCCAAACAAAACCAGATGACGGGAATCAGAGATTTCACGTTCAATTACATGTCCGCTAGGTTACCGGTTTGCACTTCCTCTAGCGCAAAAACAGCCCATGGAATCTGTCATCCGTGCATTCTTCCACCATATTGCGGGATACGGACGATCCTTCGTTTACTGTTTGCACGTTTAATATCCTGGAAAGAGTTGTAAACGGTTTTTGACGCAATTCTAAGCGACAATTCGCTTGACAATCGCAAAAGAACAAGATACACACAGCTCACAGGGCAAAGCTGCAGCGAATATCCCAAGATGCAGCGCGCGCTTAGCCCCTTCCACCACCTGTCAGAACAAAACTGGGAGAGATCACAAAATTTCCGTGAGTTCACAGAAAATCCAACCCACTCACGAAGAGTTCTCCTATTAAAACCCTCAATTTTAAATTACAATGAAGAAAAAGAGTGCGTGGTTTAAAAATGCACTTTGAACGAGATGAGTGGTTTTTAAAAACCGTGTGACAGCCAAACAAGGATTCGGGAAACTATTAAAATTTGACACTCGCGCCAAGTGAGTTGCGTTCTGATTTTATGGGATATTGTCCTCGCGGGATTGTTTTAAACGATATTGTTTTAGAGAAATTAAAAAACATCTTCATTTCTACGGCACATATCGCAGAGGGGTTAAATCGTCACGGAGTGCGGACCAGAAGAATGAGAATTACACATGCGATAGTTTTTTCCCATCAGATACTGAGTATTAAAGAGAGAGGTAATGGGACTCGACTCCACGGCAGGAAACATCAAATCGATCTGTCTCGGTTACTATTCCGTGTTTACGTCTAATTTTTTTGACATAAAACAATCAACTTTAATACATTCCTTAAATATCAGAGGCTTCCATCCATAATATGATGGCTTTTCCAGACATGCGATCTTAGTTATGACCTAGACGAAAGAACACATCGCGTCCCTTGACAAACAGCCTGCTCTTTAAATTTCAATGTAGGCTCACCTTCTAACGGAACCCTGAAGTAACGGGAGATAATCGGAATAGTATTTTAGACATTAAAAACGCATGTCCTGTAGATTTTGAACAATGCTCTTTATTTTTGTATTGCGAGACGGGGTTTTGTTTATAATACTTGAGTGGAGAAAGCATTTTCTTTTCATCTGCCTGATAATTGCGCCGTTTTTAATGTGCATTTATTTTGATGGGGGCTTCGTTAACAGCCGAAACTGCTTGGAACTGCAATAATTAAGCCACCTGAGCGTAAGGATAAGCCGAGAGTTAATTCCACATTATGCCCCGTATTTTGTTATCGATCCAATCCCTATCTTTAGTTGACCTTGAGAGCTTTGGATTCCAATAATAATATGTCAATGTCAAAAAGCTATTTAATAGTGCAGCTTTAAACAACACCTTCTGGGATGAAAAGGATTCTTCGAGGGCCGAACGGTAGTCAAAACATTTCTTTAGAGATAGGCTAGAATGTTTATCTCTTAGTTCTATGTTTAACAATTTTTCTCACAAAACCAGTCACATAGCTGGCCTTAGTTACTCATGTGTAACATTGTATTACATGTCCGAGGATAAGAAAATTACACTAACTAATATAGTTTTTTCCTTCAGTTTAAGAAGTGCCTGAAATGCGCATGCGTTGCTTGCTGAAGAAGAAAGAAAGAAAAGAATCAGTGTTTTTTGCTATGTCTTTTTAAATATCTCAAAAATCCACCGATCTATCTCGTATTTTGATTATATTGGAAGCAATAGATAGCATGTGGTTTTGAGTTTATTAAAATATGTATGAATCTAATATGAACTTGACAGTCAAAAAAGTGGCAACTGTGATTTGTATTTTGCATAATTTTCTCGGGCTAAATCTCTCGTCTTCAAAAATTATTTAGAAGAGGGGAAATTTTCTGTTTTTACTTTGCCTTCAAATCTGAATTATTGAATTTGAATAGTTATATTTGCGGTACCTTTTCAAATCCCACTAGGTCGGTCTTAAATTCGCTCTACATACCGTATGACACAAGCATCGGTATACCACAAAAATGTTAAGTTGCATAGAATTATCTTTAATTGAAGCTCAGTAGGATAACCTTGACTTGAATTTAAAGATTAGTAGCGTAAAAACAACCAAAGCTCGAAGTTAATTACACGCACCCTTAAGGGGCTGAATAAATACTACAACATAACGCAGTCGAAAATGAAGTCAGTATACATGTAATCATTATTAAATTATGTGTTTCCGATAACATTAGCAGGCATGGAAAACAATTTTTCATTTACACATGATTATTTTGGTAAAACCAAAGGTACGTTCGTCACTGTGCACACTGAAGACTATTTGTTTGTTCTTGATTCTGTGCGAAACACTGATTTCATTTTTATATGCAGAGATACAGCACGACATAGCAATTAAATGATATCCAAAGATACATAACAGACAAGCATTATTTTTCACCTCTCCAAAGTTATTTTTCATTTGGATCTGCGTGAGCAGGTTATAATTAGGGAGGGAAATGAACGGTGGAGGGCGGATCGAATAGGCGTGGTCAAGGCGGGCTAAATTTTGTCAACGGAAATGGCCTCAATGTGACTCCCAATTTCGTGAATAATCACGTAAAGTAGCCTGAGAAATGAGAAACTTGTGGCGATGGCTAATCGTTATAGTATGTACTGACGTTTAGTTTTTTCACACGATTGTTTTCTTTTTTATATATCTCTTATATTTTTTGCCCTATTTGAAGTTGCTTAGAGCCCTAGCTGCTATCAAGCTAACTGGGGAACGCTTCGTCGGTCTTGAAAACACAATTAAATTAGGTAACTTGACATACACGGTTCAAGCATCAGGCCTTGTTTAAAAGACCTTACTTACTTCACATTCAGCGAGTTACAAGTCATCTTATTGAGGAAGACACCTTTGTCTTGGAGAGTCGATTTTGAAAATGAACTGACATGCACTTATAGCTAAAAACAAATCTCCCTCGCACTCAAGTAACGAAAACGAAAACATGCATTAATGAAGGTTTGTTTAGTCAAACACAATAGTTCAAATTTTACTGTGTGATACAAAAACAAAAGGATTAAATCATTCCCAATTACTAGTTAAACGACAGACTTCTCAAACCACTCAACTCGTCCTCCAGCGAAATGCGCTTGAGAAAGGTATCATATCCATCAGTCCTAAGACAAACTCCTCTTGAAATTATTTTTAACCTATTTATGTAGCTTTCTGAGCTGTGGCTTGCTAAGCTAATAGGCTTAACACTGAAGAGACACAAGAAGTGTGCCTCGTATGACCTTCTTTATTTCGAGCCGATGATAAACTTATCATCTGACTTGCTTGTTTAAATCGTCTTTTTTGTGGCTAGTTCGTTTTATTGGCCAAGGTGTTAGAAGCCTGCCTTATTAACTCTTATCCTGGACCCTTATAACTCTAAACAAAACATACGGGTCGACGAGAAGAAAAGAATTATTAAAAACTCTCATCAGAGGCTCCTCCCAGATGCTGAGTCCTCTATCCATTGAAGTGAAACAGAGCCGTCAATGGGAATGGGGTCAAGCAGAATGATTACAAAATAACTAAGATAGTACGCGCGTTCTATGTCTTCTGTTGGTTAAAAACCTCATAGACGACTCCGTTTTACTTAGTTATTTCATAAAAGCAACATACCACACTTTCTATGGGTTTACCGTCGTGATAACCCACCTGGGATGTTGGGAGAACACTCGAAAAGCTCCCAAAATCCCGCGTGGGTTATCACGCCGGTGGTAAACCCATAGAAAGTGTGGTCTTATTGCTTAAGTAAAGCACTATTGTGCTTAAGGTCAGCGATGCAACATGACTTACCGATTACTGTTGGACCTACCAACATTTTGTGCTCTCTCTTTCCCCTGTTGTTCCAAGGGAGCCTTCTTTTATTTTCTCGTCTATAAGCTTGATCCTCGTTTTAAGCATAGTCCCTCGTTCCTCTCTATCGCCTTCTTTTTGTTCCTCTGTCGCCCTCATTCTCGTTTTCCGTCTAGTTCTTTTCCTCATAATTCCGCCCATTTTCGTTGAGATTACGAAGAAATTTAACATCAATTAAGTTAAAAAAAATACCCACAAAACACAGACGGTTGTTTTGCTGTTGTCTTCAGTTTAATTTTTCAAACACGTAGCTGATCATGCAATTTCCCATCAAAAAAATCGTTTGCCGATACGACTTTTTGGCACATTGATCTACATCATTAGTGGAGATCGCGCGGAGAACGGTATAAAACCGTTAAAAGGTGCCTTTGACTACGACGGCTAGGAAGTGGGCTGGAAAATACAGAAAAAAAAAAAGAAGAAGAAAACGATTTAACCTTTTTTGACCAAAAAGATGTTACTTTTTTATCTAAAGCTCTTAATGGGATTATTGACATCAATATGTTGAACCTTATGTGGATTTTTATAAGGAAACTGATCGCTATTCTTTTAGACATAGTGATAAGTTAACTTTAAAGATGAGATATGCAAGAACGAATGTCCCCTAAATTTTCTTTTTTTCATAGAGTAGTGGGAACATGGAATTCGCTTCCCCTTTCCATTCGTGAGGCAACAAGTGTGAACTCTTTTAAGGCATTAGTTAAAAAGTTTTTTATGGATCAGCATAATCTTTGAATGTTTTTCTTGTTTACTTATTTATTACTATTTTAATTTCGCTTTCATTTGTATTTTTATCTTAGTACCTCAGGTGATCTGCTTTAATATGGGGTCTTTGACTCTTTTGCATTTCATCCTTTGGCCTTTGTTTTTCTTAAGCCATAAATTGTAATAAATTAAATAAATTAAATTAAATTAAATTAATTAAAATAAATAAGTTTTGGCCCTTATCCCTCTCTTGGTTGTGTCGCTATGGAACTCCACAGACACCACCCTAGGAAGGGTCAAATTTTTGGTAGGGTGTCGATTTCCTGTTGGGTACCGAGACAGTGCCAAAAATGAAAACAACGACCGAGATCATTGTAGGCTTTATGAGCCCGCGAGACTTAACACCCCACCAAAACCCTTCACTAAAACCGCTGGACGCCAACCGGATTGAGGTCATTAGTGACCTTAAGATACACCGTTTCAGCCTACGGGTACGGGCAAACGAACATGTTTACCTCGTAGCTTTATAAACGACAACCATTATTTATCAGATGTGATGCCGTAACCATTCTACCTGGTAGCCTACCCCTTTCTCCCGTGTAAAAGAGGCAATTTACCCGTGCTTGATGTACGGCTTACTAATTTTAATAATTTACCCGTACCCGTACGCGGAAACGGTGTATCTTAAGGTCTCTATGTTATCTAAGGTCTTCCCCAAATCTGACGATTTGTCTCAAGAGCACAACATGGCATACCATTCGGGAGATAAAACCAACTTGTTACCGAATCTTGGCCCCATACTTCATTGGTGAAGGTGATTTTTTTCAAGTTTACGGACACTTTTACCAACCGATTAATGCTCAAAAAATTAAGTAGTTTATGCCCGTATATGGCAGGACCACGTATAATGGCACAAGAAGAGCAATTAGGTAACACCTTGCCATGCCATCAAACAAGCTTTGATTTTTCCCTGTTCCTTTTTGATGTCGTCAATCGCATTCCTGGTTAAGGCATTCGAAAGGCAAATAAGCGCTTATCTCCTTTCCGTCAAGTTGAGAACTCCCAACTTCCTTCTGCTCGTTACATTTTCGTGCAAATTTCTGGAGAAGATAACGGGGCTTCTTATCATGAGGCACTTGGTACACATTAAGATATAGCTAATCCTCTGTGGCTTTTGGCGTTCTATTTACAGTTTGAAGCCCTGAGATTATTCAGTATTGGGAATTGGATACTGGATTTAGCGATACAACAATTGAGATAATGAGGAAGGTGAGGTTAATTTGGGTCCCGCTACCACTGTCTTTCCTGTTCATAGCTAACATAGATGTCTTACGTGAAAAAAATCTTTTGTAGTTGTTTTTTGTCTTCAAAGTGGTGCTGTGTATAAGTATTAATATAGGCCTCAAATGTAGTCTAAGCGTATTATCTCAGCTCTTCTATTTTCCAATAGTGCTACAGTTTTAATTGCCCAGTGCCTGAAGATTGTATTTTTCTATGATGATATATAGATAAGACATTCTCGTGCTAGAAAATCTATCATATTTCTGATATATCTTGTATAGCCGGAAAAGATAAGTACCTTTATCTAAGAGAGCAGCTATAGCATGCTGATGATAAAAACCTACTATATTTCCCAACAAGAAGGATGGGCTACAATCTTGGACAAAATAAATGGAAAACCTTGACCACCCCTCCCTCCCCCCCCCAAATCAAAGATGGGAAAATGGCGCGTTTTTGCCCTTCGCGCGGCTTCATCCTTGATTTGGGGGGGATGGGGGTTTGCTGTTTCAATTTATTTTGTCCAAGATTGTAGGTGTTCACCTTATGGCCTGGCAAGGCCCAGAGTTTGCCATTTTTAACGCCGTACCCTAAATAAAATCTTTTGATAAACGTCTAAAGTTGAACTGAAGAATCTCGAAGACGATACGAAGTATTTCAAAGATTTCAAACTGACCCGGAAGTTTCTAAAATTTTTAAGTCGTTTCTGTCATAAGCTTTCAAAAAAGCCAGTTAACTATTATCACTCGAGGTCTTTGGATTTCCTCATTTACGAACAGGGTCGCTGAAGACAAATTTTCAAATACAAAATTTCAAACATAAAGTTATAAATACAGTTTTATTTACACTTTACACAACAAGTGCACAGAAAACTTATATATACACATCCAACCAGCAGAAATCACGTTCCACTTGTTTTAACATTCCTCCATTTTGCAGTCACACTTATTAAATACCACCATATCGATCTACTACGCAAACCTTAACCACAAGACGAGCGCTTCACTCTACGCACCAAACACATAGTAGGCAGCGGCGTCATGAAGGCTCTCCATATGCCTATCTACAAGTATCTCGGATGTCAAGTCTACGGCCTGAGTTTTCTTTTTTGTAGGGCAGCGGCTGCTGTACCTGGTCTCTGTGCAAGTAACGTTGGGTCGGGGAGTTTGCGAGGGGTCCTGGTGCCATCTTTTGTGGGCGTTTCCCTGTAAAGCAACGATTACTAAACTGTTCAACAATTCAAAACCTGTACCCTTTGCTGTACCCTTTGGTGAGATCCTTTATACAGTTCTAGGTGGTTCTAACTTTCGACTCTTCTAGTTTTCCTGGTTTTCCCGGTTATGGTTGTAACAACCCCCCAGGCTTCCCTAAATTTAAAGGATTTTTTCTGTCTTTCTCTGAACAACAATATACGATGATATTCAAGGTATCGTTATTAACGACGCCTGCGTGGCCGGCGCAAAAGGGCGGATGGAAATTAAAGCGCAAAATGGGTGGGGCCGGGCATGGTGCTCTCCCTCTTCCTCCCTCCTATGGGTGGGGCCGGGTATGGTGCTCCCCCTCTTCCTCCCTCCTATGGGTGGGGCCGGGTATGGTGCTCCCCCTCTTCCTCCCTCCTATGGGTGGGGCCGGGTATGGTGCTCCCCCTCTTCCTCCCTCCTCTTTTGACACCTTCCACGAAGGCTAATATCAAGGAGGACACAGTCATGTCAAATCAAGTTTGTTTATGTCTCCAGAATCCAGGTATTAAAAAAAAAATACAGCTACAATTAAAAAGGAAAAAATTTATTACATATTTATTATTCACAATTGCAGTGAAACTAAGATTAGCTCACCACAACAGAAAGAGCTAACAAACACATAAAAATACTAAAAAAACATTTCAGTGAAGAATGTGAAAATTGCACGTTGACAATCCCAGAAATAAAGGAGATGCTGGTTTGACGAATAGTATGTTTTATGTACTTCAACTGACCTTGTTTGTCGGCCTAGTCGCACAGGCGAAGAGGTAGAGCGAGGTTCTGAGTCCTCTTCGACCGATAAAGCGGGAGAAAGTCTGGAATCCAGACAAGGCGTCGACGTATTCTTGTCCACGTCATAACTCTCATCTGCACGCATAGCTCGAAGCTTTAACTGATTCACACTGGTCTCGCCAGAAAGTTGACGGAATCTACAACGCAAATATTCCTTATTAAAATGTTTATTGTACTTGAAGGTAAATTCAGGGCTCTCCAGAAAATTTGAAGAAAGGAGAAAAAGATTAACCCTTTAAGTCCCAATAGTGTCCAAAGATCAATTTTCTCCTTACAATTATCCATACACTGTAAAGAGATAAGTTATGAGAATCAATAAAATGATCACCCAAGAGAAAATACTTTGATCTTTGAACAAATTCTCTCAACTAATTCTTTAAGGAAATGTATAGAGTTCAGTTTGGAGAATTTGTATTTGGATACTAGGGCTTAAAGGGTTAAGCAGGCAGCAACTGATTACATCGAAAGGCATCTTTAGGGGTAGGTATAAGAGCACACAGTGATTTTGATTGTAACAGGGAAATCACACATATTATTTCAGTCCATTATACTACTACATGAGAAATTTCTGCTATTTGATTGGCTTAGAGCAGTAGTATTTCAGCTTAATTTGAAATACCTAGTACTATAAACAAATAATAGCACAATTTGTACGTGATACTTCAAAATTGTCTCAAATTTTACTCGCCTAACGGCTCGTGAAATTATGTATAACAATTTTGAAATATCACTCGTGGTATTTATGCCAAATATCACTGCTATTACCTGTACAAATTGCAAGGAACGAAGTTCAATTACCATTTTATTACAGCCATTTTGAAATTGTACAATTTAGTGGTCCAAGCATAGAAATTTTAGTCTGCAACAACATACAGTAACCGCTTTGTTGACGAGCGATATCCGAAAATAACACTCATTTATGCGAAAGGGAAATGCGATTTAGAGCACAAATTATACGATTTGGAAAAGACGTGATTTAGAGGGGAAAGAGTGTGACTCGTGAATAAATCACACTGCTGAGAGCCAATCAGGTTGCACGAATGACTAGTTATTTCAAAATGGAATGTAATAAAGACTTCAACAGTATTACTCGAAACGACGTCTTATTCCACTGTAAAAACAAATAACAAGCAAAAATATCTATTAACATTATTTCAGCAGTGTTAACCTCAGATGAAAGCTACTCCATGTTTATTGGGCTCCTGACCTGAGTCAAATTGTCGATATTTCGGTGGATCACTGACTCACTAACGAACAATGCTTTTTCTGCGTCCTTAGTTTGTCCACTCAAAACAAACAAATAAAACTTCTTAGAATAAAGATAAGACATTCTGGATTATATAGACCCTCTGTCTGTTTGGAAAATGAAGGAAAAAACACAACACTGTGACACACATGCAACTACTAACCTTCGCATCCTAAAGTCCGCTGCGGTATTCGGTCTGGTCATTACCTCTCTACCCACCAGTGGAGGGGTAGGGAGTGAACGACGCACTGCTGAAGGACTTCCAGGACGACGAGAGGTTTTTGAAGGAGGGGACGGTGAGTAGGTGGGTGGGGTGGGTGAAAGTCGCACAGCTCCCGTATCTTTTTCGGAGGTGGATGGTGGTAATTCACTGAAAGAGGATGTTCAGTTTAAGGTTTTACCCAATGTACACCCTAATAAAGCCACTAAGGGCCTGTTTACATGGAGGTGAGGTAATCCCGACGCTTAGGTGGGGTAACCTGCCTCTCTATATAATAGGCTCTCATTTTAATTTGATCACGTTTACATGGTAGATGGGGTGACCCCCGGGGGGACTTTAGCAATTTTTGGGTGGGGATGTGCCGCTGGGACTCTGGAACCCTGAGCCTATACCAGAGGTAGTTCAATTGAATTTTGCTACCCTATACCAGACTAAACTCCCCAAATCCCCCCGTATCCTTGAGTAGCTGTTTTTCAGAAACTACTGAGGTCACTAGCATAGTCTAGCCAAAACAAAACCGATTTGATTTTTTTTTTATATTTTTGAGTGGCAATTCCCAGTTTCCCTAGTCTAGACTAAAGTCTTCAACCAACTGATCAGTTTACTGGAAAATGATACCCTATTCTAGACCTAAACACTCTGATTTATATACCCTATCCCAGAGTAAATGGCTTGAAAACCATACCCTTCACAGTGGCACATACCTATATAGCCCATATATGGCAGTACACCCCCTCTGGGGGGTGACCACATGAGAGATTATATGCACAGACAGGTTACCCCACTTACCTGGGGTCCCCCACCTAAATGTAAACAGGCCCTAAAACTGTTTATACACAAACTGTATATGAGCGTACGTTACCTGCAACATAGAAGCTTCAGTTACATTCCCTTCAGGGGCAAGTATATTTTCTTTTCTTAAGGTTATCCAGGTATATAATAATTCAGCTGTTATCAAAGTTATCTAGATAATAACAGTTCTAAAAAATTTCAAATGTTACAGAAATATAGAGTTACGTTTATGGCAAACTTGTACCACTTCACCAAGTTTTCCCTTTATTTGTCGTTTACTGTTCATTGTAACTACAAGGAAATCAGTAGATTCACACCAGTTTTATCCATAATAACAGTTTTGAGCTGTTTTTATTCGATCATTTTCTGTACTGAGAAATTCACAACGTGAATCTCACGTTTGTAGTTTGCTGTATGCATCACTCTAAACCTATTTATTAAGTAGCTTGACCATACTCTCTTTTTTATTTTTTTCTGGTTGCCAAACAAAGTCATCTGAAGAGAAGAGGGTGGCATATTCAGTTGAACTGAAGTGCAGCCTATTTGCAAATTCAGTCACCTAGTGTGAAATAGAAAAAGCAACAACAGCAAAATCACCTTACCTGGATTTGTCACAATTCTCATCAGTATTAGTTATTGTACTCCTTTGATTGCTTAATATCCTGAAATTATAATAAGCAAATTAACAGTATATCTAAACTTTCTTAATGGGGGAGTAACAGTGGGGGATCCAGACCTTGAGGTAAGACGTACGGGGAGGTCATCCAGACCCTGAGATAAAAAAAAAAATTTTTTCGGCCCTTTGGGCCTCAGTTTGGTTTAAAAATATTCACAAAAAATAAAACTTAAAATGAGAAGTTTGACGCAAGGTGTCAAATAAAATCGATTAAATTATATTTGAGCTTGAGGATTAAGTAACAATCCTGGGGAGGTAAGTTAACAGTGTCAATTATTGCAGAGTTATTATGTGGTGGCGAGTAGACTTTGTTGGTGGGGAGATGACCGTAAACCCTATTGCTTTTTTAGTATCTCTAATTTTATTGGAATACCGAGCAGGAGCCTGAGCGGACGAGAGAGATCGAGGAGAAATACTGAGAAGTTGCATTTCTTTAAGGGCCTGTTTACATGGAGATGGCGGGGGACCCCAGGTAGGTGAGGTAACCTGTTTAAGTGAGGTAACCCGCCTGTCCTTATAATCTCTCATTTTAATCTGATCATGTTTACATGATAGGTGGGGTGCCCTGCCTCCATGAAAACATGCCCTACATTAAACCTTACTTTGAATATTCCTTTCTCCAAGCTTTCAGTTCTTCAAGAATATCATTAGCACTCGCTGATGTTTCTGTTTCTTCCTCGAAGCTTTTTTCAGGTATAAATAGACGGGGACTCTCAAGGCGGAAAGTCAGCACTGGCATCTTAGATTGTTTTAAAGCCTAAGAACAAGAAACATGGTCACAGGACAGTCCATAATAGGGAGTTTAAGATACCACTACGGCGACAACCACGAAAATGTCGCTTAAAAAGTGAATTTGCGTTCTTTCAATCTCTATCGCGATTACTCCAAGTCATTTACTTTTTTCAATGCAAGTGAACTCTTTTTTATCCGAATTCCTAAGAACCATATTCAAGTTCAGAAAGAAAATTTAACCGTCGTTTGTTTACGTCCTCCATAAAACGTGAAATTAGGCATTTTCCTGTCGTAGTCGTGCAGTGACAGCAAAGAAGCGTAATGCACGAGCAGAGGTGTTGTTTTGCTTGTTCAACCTATTGCTTTTTTGAAGTTCTCATTGTCTTCGCCGTCGTGGCATCTTATAGCCCCTAATGATTCAAGATTTTCAACCACGAGAATTTAGCACTAGAGCACTAAAAGGGACAAGAACTGGTCTAATTTATCCTTTCGATTACTACTGATGTACAAGACAAAAAGATCATGAGTAAAAAACCATCACCAACTTCTGTATTTATTTTTCAACAAACTCTTCTAATGCAGTCAATTTAAAAGTCCCATATGAAATGTATGGATGAAAGTGCTGGGATTATGCTTGCTGATATTATAGTACAGAACTACATGTGTGCTTGATGGAGCCCGCGGGGTGTACTCCCTTGTATGGCCAGGGCAATAGCATGGGGAGGGGCCAGAAGGCATGCCCCCCCCCTCAGTTTTTTGCCCCCAAAAAGGCAAAACATGCACGCATAAAAGTTGAAAATAAAAATTCATCTCCAAGAGTATTGAGACAATGACATCTCTGCAGCTAGGTGAAACATTTTCTGGTTTTAAGATACAGAGACCAGACAGAAAAAACTTTGCTTTTCAAATACAATGAGCTAACTAAAATCTCTGTGCACCCTAGTTTCTAAAGGCTTGCTACGGCCCTGAATTGGCCTATACGAAGATGAGCCGGTATGGATTTTGACCCTTTCTGTCCTAAACAATGGGGTGGAGCAATATGAGAGTATTCTCACAATCCCCTCTGCATGACATGTTAGTAGCTTGGAAACAAACACACCTTCTATGAAATAATAATACAGTTACAGAAGTCATGATGAAGTTTATTTTTTGGGGTCCTAGTTTTTTTTTTTCCCATTTGTGTTTTTTTAATGTACACAAAATAGTTTTAAACACCAAAAAAAATTCCTACTGTAAAAATCAAATCCACAAAAATCAACTCCACTATCAAAATAATAAATTATATACTTTCACAAACATGGGTTTTAATGTTTGGGGCAAGTTGCATCACTGGAAAAGAGAGCAACTCTAGAGATGGGGAAAAATACTACCTAACCACACAAGATCATGATACAAAATAGCTTTAAATAATTATTGTACTTCATTACAATGACAATAGTGATTCATTTTTAGATGATGCCTTGCCTGTATTTTTGCTCAAAAAAAAGCATTTGCTAAAGAGAGCAACAATTAATTCTCAGTCAGGAAGACCAGACAGAACCAATCAAAACGTGGAAATAAAGTGCCAGATACTAGCGTAATGCTTCAAAGAGGAGCTATTAGAAAATCCAAGTAGAGAACACTGGAAGATGAATTTGCTCAGAAGATAAGAATTTGACCAAACCTTCTGCCTTGACTTCAATGCTCTTGATATATTCCCACAGATGACTTGGCTGGAACCTGATCAAAGCAAGAAGATATCAAGGAGTGTAAAAAACAACTCAAAGATTTATAAGCAACTAGATCATAAAATGAAGCTTACCATGAGTGAGATCACTACTGTCATCTTGTTGAAAAACTCCAGGTCCAAAAGGTTCAGGGTTCCCTGAGGTACAACGTTAAAAAAGAAATAAACAGATAGCTACAAGAAAACAGGAATATTAAGTTTACTTAACGGATCACAGATGTACAAGACTACAATTAGTAAATGTACTAATATGTGCGTTTCAAAATAGGATATGTTTTCTATTTTCCATATTTCAATGCTGCCTTAAAAAAGACACTGTGCACCACATTGTCTTTCCCCATCCAGGTGTCTGGGTTTAAATGGGCAATGGTGACAGAATTCTTGGCATAATCTTACCTCCAAGGGATTTAGAGTATGGGAGGTGACTAAATGGGCTCAAAAGTCAAAACCCAAAAATCCCTTGGGCTAGAAATGAGATAGAAGAAAAGTCTACAGGACAAAAAACCCTAGATAGAAGAAAGTCTCCTGGACAAAAAACCCTAAAGAAAACAAGAGTGCATCACACTGTGCACATTAACACTAAGTTATTGTGAAAAGCCATTGAGGTCTCAACACCTCCAAAGTCATGAAAAATGACCCAAAATAAAATTTTTACTTTGTTTCACCAATCTCTGAGTTTATTTTCTAAAATACTGAAAACTGATTAATACCTTTGCAAAGAACTGTAAAAGACATTCAAATGTTAAACTCATTAGCCTTCAACATAATAAACATAATAATCATGGTATTACGATGATTGATTATAGGAATTAAATGGTTGAGAGCAAAAGTTGTAGAATGACACATACCTCCAGCAGAGCCAGGACGTTGTCTCATAGCACTTGAAGGTCTTTTCCCTGATGCTGTTACAGGCCGCTGTCTTTTTGACATGGCACTGGAAGGTCTTTCTTGTCTTGATATGGAGGAAGCTGAGCCTGGTCTCACTATATCAACTGTTCATTGAAGCAGAACCAGTTTAGTCAAAGAGAAAAAGATGAATTTCTTTCAAATCTTAAAGTTGTAGAAATAAACCCATGACCATAATACTAGACCGCAAGATTAAAAAATGAGTGCTAACATTTTTTTATATTGCTTGAGTTGTGTTTTAATGCACTAAAACTGAACAACAACATTATTATTTGTAACTGTTGTGGTTCAATTTTTTCCTTGGTTCAAATTTTCTTTTCTTTTGTCTTTGGGTATGGTAATGTATGATAATAACATAATAATGAGTTTGAAACAAAAGAAAAGAAAATTTGAACCGAGGATAAAATTGAACAACAACATAACCATCCAAAATATTGGGTTGTAGAGTGTACAGCTAATCAGCAAACAGGAGGTCAAACACTGAGCATTGCAAAATATGTCATCTGTAGTCTATGGTAGTAACTTGGCCAAATCATGTATAATCAATGTCCCAGGCAACTGGCCACACTATGATATAAATACTGTCCAAAAAGACACCTACATGCACTGTCTTCCTGTTCATCAACATTAATTGCCTTGATCCCTTCGCTGACAAGTTGCCAGTCAGTTCTGAGATGATCTGGCACCTTCTTAGCTCTGTGTGATTCTGGGGGATCTCGAATCACCAACTGGCCACCTACTTTTTCCACCAAAAAGGGTTCATCATCCAGTATTCTAACATTTGGGACAGCCTTATGGATTGCAGCACGATAACGATACTGTCTTATTTCCTGCAAAGTGGGAATAGGCAATTAAACGAAAGAGGGCCACAAAAGGATTCCCATTAACCTTTATCTTACTTATACTTTTTTCATAGTCTGATGTGGCTTCAATGATCTCATAAAAGTTTGTAGAATTTAGTGAATAGAAGATGGGTCATGAGTCTACTATGAACTTTGTTTGACATACATACTAGAGCTGTCAAAAAGTGCTGTAAACTAAAACACCTGTTACAGCTGAGCTCACTTAATGTCACGGGTGAACAAAGTGGACAGCTAAAGATGACACCATCAATTTTTTTGTGAGATGCTTCGGATGAACATTTATTTACTATGACTGCTTCAAACTTAACTAAAGTCCTGCATACATGAAAAAAAATCTTAAGGCAGTGCATAGCTAGGAATTTTCCAGAGCACTGCATTTTGGTTTACATGCAATTTTATTGCACTTGTTCAATCACTGCCTAATTCCCTTTCACTAATTCCTTTTCTTTTAGCTGTTACTAATCTTGACAGTTTTTTCCCTGTATGCACAAGTTACTGGCATAACCATCCATCCCAGAATCATTTCAGTGGGGAATATTGATTATGACCCTCAGAGTTGTTATATGATTTTGGGCACAGCTTATTTAACAATTCGTCGCCTTCGGTGAATATCGGCGAATAGTCACCGAGACGAAGTCGAGGTGACTATTCGCCAATATTCACGTCGCCTGAGGTGACTAATTGTTTTAGTATAATTACATTGATGACTATTCGAGAAAATAAAATTATTGATCAATTTCCGACCCCGAAACATCAAAAAATCTGGCTGCCATTTTGAAAACTGCTAGCCTTCAATACACTCTTCTCACATATGGTAATATGCCCGTCCAACCTCGTTTACGAGTAAAAATTCTTTTGAAATTCAAATACGAAAACATCGTCTGATTAGCATTTCAAAAGAACTTGCACTCAAAAACAAGGTTGGACGGGCATATTACCATACGTGAGAAGAGCGTATGCTATAATCACCACGCGGTGATTATAGCAGGATAGTGTGAAGCTCCTAGCCAATCACAGCGCTCTATTTTCGATAATCATCAATGTAATTATACTAACAATACATATACCCTTTTCACAGTGTGCTGAAAAAATAAGCTCACCTCGTGTGAAGCCTCTGGGTGTGGAGCTGAACAAATTGGATTACCCTCTAATGTCAGCATATTCAGCGATGAACACAGACACAAGAACTCCACCTGTGCTATGTCACTCACATTATTCCTACACAGGGCAGAATTATTTTGATATTAATTTAGTGGGTGATAAGGTTAACTGGAGAAAGAGGTCAAGGTTAGAATCTTTATTAGACCTAAAAGTTTTCAAGTCTGAGATAAGCTAAATAGAAAAATCATAACTTTAATGAGGAAATTCTTTTAATCAACAGCCTTTTATATTAAAGTTAGGGTTTGAGAGATTTTACAAAATGTGGCTAGTTAGGTTGAAGTATCGATATAATAATATTAGAGAACTCTAGAATTTATACTGTGTAACAATATCATACAGTCCACTGTACATGTACTGGTTGCGGCCTTTACAATGTCACTATGTATGATAATGCATTAATTTATTGTGTCAAGAATAGTGTATGATGTAGTTGCAGCGGGCAACCAGAGAAGCCCGAAATCCTACTCTCTAGATTGCTATTATTACGCATGCATGGCATGTATGCAGCCAGCATTTGTTTGGACCTTGACTAGGAACTAATGGAATGCAAAGAAAGCAATCTGATCCTTCGATCTCACCTACACTCCCTAAACTTTGCTTACTACTAATATTAGATAGTATAAGTATTTTTCTTACCCCTCTAAGTCTAAAATCTCCAGCTGATCCAGCATGCTAAGGGGGCTGACATCTTCTATGTCGTTAAAGGCCAAATACAACTCCTACAAAAATGGAATTTAGAATTGGTACCAATTCAGTGTGCAAAGAAAGTACTGTCTGATAGCCTGGGACTAGAGGATTTTGCTAATATTGGCCTAGTGAATTTTGTTCTTTGCTTGCCCAATGGGCAAGTGAAGTTTTCTGAGCATTCAAATTACAGAAGAACTGTGTAGTCAAACCTGCTCATGAAAAAGCTTTTGGTGCTAGTTAAAGTAATGTTTGGGCTAGCACATGCTAGCTACAGCTAGCCCGAATGGCAAGCTATAAAACTGACTTTCTTTTCTCCCTGCAATTTACACTGAGCAAGAGATTAGATCCAACTTCCAACTTTATTTAAATTTGCAACTAAACTACTATCCTAAAATTAATTTAATATACAAATTTTAAAACTCAGAGTTAATTTTTTTCTAAAATTGAATATTTCATGCAAATCACTCCAACGTCATCAGCAATTGTAACAGAAAGGTTGTTACGCATTCCCAGGAGAGGATTGTAAATGGCTGGGAGGGAATACCTTATACTACCTTTCTCTTACATAACCTGACATTTAACATTGCTGATGAAGTTTAAGAGATTCAGACAAAATATTTGACTTCATTTTAAATTTAGCTCTGAGGTTTGAAATTTATCAACTAAATGTCTTTGCCAGGGAGGATAAAAGACCTTTTTGGCAATTATCATACATGTGCTGTACTTTACAGGGCTGGGAAAAGTCGTGGGTTGTTCAGGACAAGTAGATTTTCTTCCCGGTGGGTAAGTAACAAGTTCCCTTTCCCAACAGGGATAGGGCCCAGGACCCAGTTGTTCAAAACCTGTAAATAATACTATTCACAGGATACATCTCTATTCAGTGGATGGTTTCCCTAATACTTATCTGCTGTATAGTTATTTGTCCATTGGAGAGTGCTATCTGATGTTTGAAAAACCAGGCCAGGGCCCAGCAAGTACCTAGGTGAAATCCATGTATTTACCTTCAATGAGGAGACTGAACTGATACCATCCAATTCAATCAGACCACACCTTGACATCCAAAGAGTCCTTAGACTTGTCAAAGAGGTACCAAGGTCTCTAATTAATCAAATTAACCAGCATGTAAGTAACTCTTTTGACGCTGCATTGCTTGGCCTTAAAAGGTATTATTATACAACAGCAGGGCACAATAAGCAATTCTCAATGTCCCTGACACCATCAAAACTGTAGGCATAATACAGTGTGCCTAAAAACTTTTACACAATTACAATCAGTTTGAATTGCACAGACTATGAAATTAATAATTTTTTCTCTGCAAATTTCTAAAAGCAGTAAATGTTCATCAGCAGTATGCCAACCCTAAAATACATGTAATTCCACAATATTCAGCTTGGTTCCATTAAATCCAATGCATGTAAGCTATAGACTAGCTTACCTTATAGTAGCTATAATGCTGTTGGTCAACTTAAGCTCAACCAAGTTTGGCAGCAAAGCACCTGGAGAAAACAAGTCAAGAAGTTAAAAGATTATTTTGCAGAACCTGGGACCGTGTAAAGTTCCTGTTGCATAAGCCACAGAAATTAGTAATTCTTACCAAAATTTCCAAGACTGTTATCTCTTGTATCAACTTTCATTTCAAGAAATTTAACCTCATCTAGATTCTTCATGCCTGTCAGAAATCTCTTTAAAAGATGAAAAGTAAAAATAACAAAACAATAATAAAATAACAATGTTAGTCAACAGTAACTGTTACTCACCTTATGGTGATATAGGACCAGTTTATACCTATAAGTAATTTTAATTGGTGAAATGTTTCTTAGAACTGAACAGATGGTAGGAATCAGCAAAATTACCAAAAAAAGGTAAGGCAACCATATTTTACATCAATAAGTTGTGATGGTAGTTGAGGCCTTTAAGGGTAAAATTCTAATAGGTGATATGGCCTTGAAACAGTGACATAAGACAGATGAAATGGTGACAAGCAACATGAAGATGGGTTGAAACTGCAACAGTGACAGGGAAAATCGCAAATAGTAGTCAAATACTGACAGGGACATGGCTCCCTCCTCAATATGCAAAACAACTGCTTTTGAAATTCAGACTATGGAAATACCTACCCTCTCTAAGAAGGCCTCATAATTCAACTGATAAATGTGATAAACAAATTACTAATGGAGTTAAAAAAAATGAAAAATACCAAGTCCAGTTCTTAAAACTTCTGTGGTTATTCATCACACACTTACCAGCTTTGCTGGCGAGAGAAATTCTTCCAGCAAATGATCTGCCTCGTCATCCTGCACAATTGGTTCAGGGTTAGCAGTACTTTCGTCAAATTCCCGAATTCTTACTGATGATAATTCCCTGGGGATTGTAGGAATGTGTTCAACCTGTTCAAGGGTCAGTGGAGTCTCTTCCATGCCTAGACTTAGAAAGAAAAGTACAGATACAGTTAAAAAAAACTTCTCTGTATTAATTTTGCTTATTTGCATTATGCTTTTGTTAAAGTTGCATGGCAGTTGAAACTTTATATTAGCAAAGTATAGTTTAAACCTGTAAAAGAGACCAAACTGGAAATGGTACAAGCTTCATTTGACCCCAAAAGATAACACACTAAAAATAAACCAAACAGCCATGGGCTTTGGAGCACTTACTTCCCCCCAAGGGGAAGAGGGCATTGAACATATTTGGTCCCAAATAAGGAGAAAAAGAAAAAGGTAATCTACCTACCTATTCTTACAGCAAGGAGCTCAAAAGTGTGACCTCTTTGAATTTATTCAAATTTTTTTTGTGCAGATTTAATCCAATCAGAAGTCAGCTGGAAACTGTCATAGACTTCTGATTGGTTAATGTCCTCATGAAAGAATGTGAATTAATATTAAAGGAGGTCACAATTTTGGGCTCCTTGCTGTAAGTAGAGTCCTCTGCTGTGGCCTTCAGCCATCCCCATTTGATTGGGTAAAAATTTCCCCTACAGGGATTGTGCTTTTAAAATGGCCAATAAATATCACCTTAAATTCTGACCCTCTGATTCAAAGTTGTTTTGACACAAGTTCTTTCAATATGACCTCAAGCACTGAGATTACAGAAAAATTTTGGGGTGTGGACAAAACCTGGACCTAGGCCCACGGGCCACCCTATGGGCTATCCCCAGAAAACCAAAAAATAAAGAAAATATTAAAATAAGAGGAAAAATAACAGAAATATATAATTATAAATAAAATAAAATAAAATATTAAATATTAATAAAAATAAAAGATAATCATTAAAGTTAACGTTATCTAATTTTATAAAAGAAGGTTGGGGTTAGGTCAGGGTCAGCAGTATCCCTATACCCAAACATTGGCCACGTATGAGAGGAGGAGGAGGAGGAGGGGGTGTTTCGATCAATCGATCACCTAACCTTTCTTTCTTTGAGAGTGGTGTGTTTGCATAAACACACCACTGTAATCCCATGTGTAGTGAGAGAGAGACATCAAAAATTACTGTTCTGTTGTTTCACAAAACAATTATTTTGTTTGTGAAATCCCAAACAACACTAGCACATGGTCGGGTGGCACATGGTGGTCTCCTCACCCAGCAATTAGTTTTGTCGTCACACAACGATCCTCCTCGAAATGCTGCCTCTTGTTTTCTAGGGCTAGAAGCATACTTGGGTCTGGTTTTCTATAGTTTTAAGAGTTAACAGCTTGCCAGTTTTTTTGAAGAGTCAATTGATAAAGGTTAGCTTCTGGCGTAGTAGTGTAGGTGATGGACTGCAGATTCTACGCTTGTTGTGTGACGACAAAAATAAGATAATTTTTATGATTACCGGTAACCGTTTTTATAGATTAAGATGTAATTAGCTTTTAATTATTTTATTTTATAATTATTATTTTTTCTTACTTAAATTATTTTTCCCTTTATTTTGATACTTTTTATGTATATTTTTTATTTTTCTGGGGGTAGCCCATAGGGTGGCCCATGGGCCAACCCATGGGCCACGGCCCAGGTTTTGTCCACACACAAATATTGTTTGCACCTAAACTAGAAAAACATTTGGGGTGATTTTTCTTTGTTTTAAGCCAAGTATATGAAACTATTTACACCTTGACTGAATTAAATTGTATCAAAACAACTTTGAATTGAAATGTCTGGCAACCAGTTTGCTTTTACACCCCATATGCTAGGGCTTCAGTAGCCTTTTGTTTGTACTGGGGTCTAGCCCTGCAAAATGACAATGATAAGTTCATAAATATAATTATTGACAATCACGAGGATTTGGCTTGGAGTATTGATTATATAAATTAAAAGTGAACCATGGAAACACAGCGTATTAGATGCTTTAGACATAAATTGAACAAGCTAAATAATAGTACTCGAACTACGGCTGTTTTTAATACGGTCGATGAAGCTGCATAGGACTTCCAAATCTGTCAACCACAGGTTAACTGTTGACACACGTAAAAAGAAATAGGTCATAAATTTCTACCAGAAATGCGAGACAACCTTTTTGTTTGTTGTTCAAAACAAATTTAACAATAAAGATTAAAAATCAGCTTAACTAGCGTTTGTCTGCGTTGCCATCGTTTCATCAAGCACTACCTCTTTCTTGGATACATAAACTTATCCTCCATCAAAGCCATCGAAAATATATTTTCTGAAGTCGTCTGTCTCCTGGTTGATGTAAAAATCTTTTTAGGTAATATGTCATTGCAGAAATGATGGTAAAAATCCAACATAAGTCACGTTCTCCTTCTTGAACACAAGCCCGCCATTTTGTCTATGCGATGAAGAAGTGCACTATGGGATTTGTGTTGATCCAGTTCTGATAAGTGGGTAGGGGAGGGGAGGGTTATGGGCGTGGCGATAGGGAGGGAGTAGCTTTCACTTGCCCTTTGGTTACTTTAGCCTTGCTAACGAGCCTGCAGGATTACCCTTAACTCAGTCAGTGAAAACTTGTAATTTGCATTTCTTCTAACAGTAGGAACTTGTGGAAAGTTTGGCATGGGTTGCACACATGGAAGGGGGGGGGGGGGGGGAAACTCCCTTATTTAAGCTATAAGGGTATGTTCAACATCAAATGGGTCATAGTTTTTGTCCCCCTGTAGTCTAAAATTGGGTCTAGAAGTGCAAGTAATGCACCCCCCGCCTCATTTCTATTATTCTGGAAGTTTCTTTTGTATCTGATGTTACTGTGTAGCACAACAAAAAAAGAATTTGTTATCACTTGTTTCTTTTTAACCTCAGAGATGGATACTTCTCTGTTGTAATGACTTAATTTAAAACACTGGTCTGCCTGCAAGAGTCATTGATCGCATTTGAGCTGCAAGGAATGTATTTGGGAAATCGTTTTTGACACAGTGACTGTATTTTTATGATTTACATAATTCTTAAAGTTGTATAGTGCTTAATTCTTACTTCAAATATTTCTGTAAAATGTACATATTTTTAAAGTTGAATAAAATTATTTTTTGTTATTACCAGGAGCCTATTACCCAGGTAATTGGCTCCTGATACCATGTATGGCATTTAATTTTTAAAAACACTCCCTACTCTGGAATTTCAGTTCAGGGTCAGCCACACTTCCAATATACATTAGCTTAAGATGGACCCCTTGGGACAATCTCATAAATCAGTTGCTGAAAACCAATAGGATTATTCCTGAAACTCAGTGAACTCAGCACTCATCATTTTATAAACATTAAGACGGAATACATCAGGAAACTGAATAATTTTCATTTTCAGTGGACAAAAACCTTGTACCAGAATAATTAAACAATATTGCATTCTTTTTTACATTTTTCAAGAGCTATAGAATAAAGATGTGATTAGTTACCTGTATCTGTAATAACACCAAAGAAAATTTCCTACCAGAGCCCACGAAAATAAATGTAAAATTTCACAAAATGACATCATACACATGGAATTTGCAGAATTTTACCTGTGTTTTCACAATAATTCTTGTGAAATTTGGAATGATGTTTATTTTCTCAGGCTCCCATAGGAAATAGTCTTTGGTGTTATTACAGATAACTAATTTTAGTAAAATCCAACTAGTAGTCTATCATCAATGCTGCATTCTGATTGGTTGATCGAGCTGTTACCACGTTATATGTTATAGCCCACGAGTAGTGAAAAGTACCGTCTTTGAAAACCAAATCAACGGCGGCTGAATCGCGTTTTGCTAGCAAAAGTTGTTTTGTCTTGATATTTTTGACCAACTAGTTGGATTTTACTAAAACAATTATTATTCCTCTTGCCCTCATGAGTCAATTACCCATTCAGCCTTCAGCCTCATGGGCCATTGCCTCAGAGCACATTCGGGCCCGAGGAACAATTGCCCTAGAAAAGGTAAAAAAGAATGAGATATTGTTTAAATTATTCTGGTACAATATTTTTGTCCACTGAAAATTGACATTACTCAATTTCCTGACGGATTCCATCTTACTGTTTTATCCCCTGAACACAAATGTTACACAATATCTTTTTTCATTGAAGGGCAAAGGTCAAATTGGATTTTGTGTACCAGAGTTCACATTTTTTGGGAGCCTTGATTTTTTTAAATTCATTGTCTTTAAGATTAGGAAACATTAATTTTAGAGTTCTCTTTTAGGAAAGCTTGGACTATTATTACTTGTAATTTCCATTACAGTTTTAAACCATTTTTAACTTTGTGCATGTTTGCTTTTTAATATGTATTTTATTCTATATATTTTTGTAATTCTTGTTTATTAGTTTTTGAATTCTTAGTCAGCAGGATCCTGTTGATAACAGTATTTTGTACTTAAGGGGTATCCTGGATAAATATTTGATTATTATTATTAAAGCCTATTTGCTGCCATTTTGTCAGTGGTTATCTTCCTTGAAGAAGGTAGAGAAACAATGGTGCCATTATTGTGAGGTTTATCAATCAGTATCAATAAAAACTTTATAGCTGGTTATTCTTAAGTCTCTTCAGAATGTCAAATGACATAATGATTACAAAGTGCTCTTAACCATATGCAGCAGAAGTTCAAGTTTACAAGTCTTGCATGGTTATCTGAGGACAGTTAATAATTTTGTTGGTAACAACATAACTGCAAATGTAAAAAGCATTACCTTATGAGCACTTTTACTACTAAGTACATCAAAGACGTAACACCATCAATTTTGTTTCACTTTCACTTTCTGACCTGACTTGTACATTGCTGGTTCCAGTAATATTATGTAGAAGTTGTGTAAATTATGTTGCAGTTAATTTTTTATTTTGGTTAACTTTTGTTTTTCCTTTGTTTTAAATTCATTAGCATACACTACCATACCCAAAAACAATGGAAAAATAAAAATTAACTGAAATAAAATAATAACTTAGTACAACATATACATTAATATTAATAAGTTACTGATAAATTATTATTGACTACATCCCACACATGAGTAATGTTAAGTACTAAATATATACAACATTATTCAGAACTCAGAGAAAGTATAAAGTAACTTGTGTCAAATTCAAAAATCCATAGTTTGCTAATCATCATCTTCAGGTGAAAAAATATCATTTTCCTCCAGCCAGGCTGCTCCCTCACGAGAAATAATACCACCAACATACAAAAACGGAACCACAACCAAAGTTACTTTTGTTAAACCAAAGCGTGTCTTCTCAGGCTTAGAGAGAACTTCACCAGTACTTGTACATCTGGATGAATGCCTCAGAAAGGAATGTCTAGAGTGAAGAAGAAGTTGGGCTGGACGAATGAACATTCTCAACAATGAAGCAGACATCTTTTTGTTCTAGGTACTTCACTTCGTTCCCTGTTTGATGTCAATGATGTCTCTGAAATAACAGAAAGGAGCAATTTCAGTATACCCGGCCACATAGAAGCAGTTCTACTACCTTGACACTGCAGTCCCTTAGGCCCAGTTCGAACATTGACCTTTTCATGTACTGAACTCAACATAGTGGAAGTTCTCATAGGCAGGCAACTTTACTTACCGCCACCTTTACAAAACCCTTTTTTCTCAACTCCCTACAAACTCTGTATTTTCACATTCCCATAAGCAGCCAGCTCCAGTTATGGACACATTTTTTTGCATCCTGAGGGTGTCCGCATTATGAGAGCTTCCACTGTAGCTTGGTTGATTCAGACGTCACATAAATTAGTTGGACTCAATTCATTTTCAGGATGTAAATGGTCTACAGTGTTAACCAGTGAAAATAAATTACAGTAGTTAGGATCACCCAAAATGTACCAGGGCACTAAAAGCATAGCTTATGACGACTGAGTGCTGACTTGCTGACTGGTGGGATAAAAGTCTAGTCCTGATTTTATCTTTCATACCCCCTGGATCGGATGAAGTTTGGGGGTCAAACAGTGGCTCTCTTTCTCCTTGTCATTCCATTCCCTACTGTAGGACAAAAGTAAGGAAATTTTCACTTCGTTTTCAAGGGCCCAAAATATTTAATTCCCTTAGCTCTGAAATTCAGAATGCCTCTAGTACTGCTTTGTTCAATTCTAAACTTAAGTCATTTTTTCTTGGTATAAGCACACTTTAGTTCTCCTAATTTAATGCTTGTGTGTAGTTTTTCGCTTCTTTTTTCTTTTTTTCTCGTTTATTCTTGCATTATTTTTTCGCACCTTTTGTTTTTTTCTTTTGCACTTACACGTTCAGCCTTTTCTATTTTTATCCTATTTTAATGATTACTTTCTATGATCAAAACAAATTATGCATACTTAGAGTTAAATAGGGTTATTCCAGAAAAAATCCACACCCCCACGACGGAAGGCATGCTGGAAAATCTCACGGGACGGGGAGTTAATGGCTCTGGAAATCCAGACGGTTGGGGGGCTCTGAACCTAAAAATACATCCTCGGGGGTAACTTAATCGATTTTATTGATGTTTCAATTGCTTCAATCACTAAGTTTTCAAAACATTGTTTTGCCTTTTCAAATTTTATTATTCTTTCAAACTACAGACCTCTTACGACATTTATTTTAAGTTTCCATCCATAGGCTCGCCCTTGTTACTCTTGTAGAAGCGACGTACGATAACTTGAAGATATCAAGAAAAATCGCATACTTCATAAAAAAGCGCTCAATTCAAGGAAAGCAAACAATGATTTTACCTTGAATTAAACATTTTTCCAAGGTCAATGCTATTTCAGGGCGATTTACCACTAAAAATGCCTTACAAGTAAGCGTGGTTGTTCGTGATAGTTCGGCGGTCATTTTCAAAGGCAAATCTTGTGGCAAGCGTATAGTGAGTCATGTAATATCCCACTAAGTGTCCTTTTTCTTTCTTTCTTTCGTTGTCATTTTTTATCGACAAAGAAGAGAACCATTTATTCGAGGACACAGTTTTCAGCTTCATTGTAGAATATATATATTGCTGTATATTTTGCCTGTCCTAACAAACACTGAATTCATGGTAAATTGAGACTTATTTAATGAAAAGATCATCTAAGTGCTTGAAAGGATTCTTCTACATTGAGGGTAAATTAAACTTACAGTGTCTAACAATTTTATGGAAATCCAGATGGGTGGGGGGGGGGGTCTTTGAACTTGGAAATCCTGAGGGGAGGGGGGCTCAAGCAGTTTTGGAAATCCAGGTGGGAGGGGGGGTCAAAAAACCATGCCTTCCGTCCTGGGGGTGTGGATTTTTTCTGGAATAACCCATTGCTGATGTCAGCATTGTAATAATTATTATTAATTACCTAATTAGGTATTATAATCTTAAAAGGTTGTCCTATTCATAAGCCTTAGTGGCTTTCTTCCGCTTCCTTGCCTTATCTTTTTTTTTTTTTAATTTTTATTTTTGTGTGTATGGCAAAAATGATAATAAACAATAAACAAAAAACTGATTGAACCTCATTCTCTAACTGGTGTATAAAAAGGTTTAACACATATAGAGTTCATCTTGATTCCGGGTTCAAAAAACCGGACAAAGCCCAGCACAAAGTGGAAGGGCAAAAAACATAATGGGGCCGCTTGTTGGTAATCATAATTATAATGTTCGTCCCCTTCCAGATCAGATACTGAGGAATCCTTGATGGTAAAAAACACTCATCGCAAAAAAAAACAACAACAACAACAGTACATAGTAAAATCGTAAAACTACAAGACGAACTAAAATGATAGAAAGAACTTACATGTATCAAACGACACCAAGGTCCAACAAACGACGGAAAGATGTCAACAAAGTTCGTATTATGCAAAATAAGTTAATGATGGAAAGTGTTAGTGCGCATGCTGCTACTGCAACTGACAGAAAGTAAATACAATGCGGGCTCAATCTCGTACCTCGAGTCTTCGTCCATTACTGCGCATGCTTGCTTGACCGCTGGTCAAGGGGGGCGAAGGCGCTGGGTATGAGGGTGAATGCGCGCTGTGGGCTGCTAAGCGTACAAATGATTTTACTCGAAATTTTAAGGCCACTCAGGACAAAAAAATATTGCCTAATGAAAGGCATGAACATATTACATGCGGTTTGTGAGCCAAAAGTGTTGAAATTTTTATTTTATACAACTTCTTGAATGTCCGAAAATTTAGAAACCCCCCACTCTACCCTAGTGGATCAGTGCTCGTGCCAGTTTTTTCCCTGCATCACACACGGAGAGTCCGACGCGTGCCCTTGGCCCTTGGATAGCTCTTTCTCTCCGGCTTCCGGCTTTCGATCGCCACAACTAAGTTATTTACAAAGGTAAGATTATGTTTTATTCATTGTCTCATTCTAATTAGCCTGCGGGCAGCAGACGAAATAAAAACCGAAAAAGCGTCTGCTCCCCGCAGGCTCTTTGTTCCGCTAATATATAATATTCCTAAAACGATGGCGAATAACGAGAAATGGACATTACACCACTTAGTCGTGTTTTCCCTGACTTTTTTTAGGTGGGTACATCTAATCCAGAGTTCATTGCACATACAAAACTTTGTAACGTTTAACAGTTTGGTTTTGGCTCGCTGGGCTCAGGGCTGGGCTACAAGCTTAACGAAATCTTCACAATCTGTCTACACTACCTAGAAATGCAACATCTACACATCCAGGGCTGAGTTGTTCAAAACTGGGTTAAGATAACCCAGGGTTAGTGCGAGATTTGAATTCAGATATGAAAGCTTAAAAATCATTTCAGTTTTCATTCTTTTTACAGTCTACAAGTTGATTATTGAAAGCTTTAAAAATAACAGAGAAAAGTATCCAAGAAAATGCTTTCAAACACAAGAAAAAGAAACCTGGGTTAAATTTAACCTCGGGTTAAGCACTAATCGGCCTTCGAACAACTGTGCCCTGTTGTTTGTGTCCAAGTTAGATATGAACACGGGACTGTTTAAGTTATGCGTGTGGGCCTCTACAAGTAAGGATCTGATTTTTCAGACTGCTGCAACCTCGTCATTGTTCATGTAATTTTATAGTCGTTATCACCAAAACCTGTTGAGTTAACATAGCAAAGTAAGGATGAATCATGAAGTTATAATCTCATGTGTTGAAATAAGCTCTGCTATTGTTTAATAGCCATAGGAGCTGAGGGAATAGTTAAAAACAACTTTTCTTTCCTTTAATACATAGCTTTGATGTATTTTGGAGGTGCTTTAATACCTAGAATATAAAATGATTCCAATTTCTCATGATAAAAGGCACATATTAGGTGGTAGCTAAGGGAAATTTAAGGGACTGTACTGTTACTTTTCATTTTTTGACAATTTGACAGTGAAGCGGTGGTCAATAAATCCCCCCCATGGTCTCTATTTCCATATGCACATTCAGCAATTAGAGAGTCTAAAACATGTTAACTGGGTTCTTCGTTACTTGGAGGGAATAGAGTCCTATATAAGGCTGCATTCATTGTTTCTACTGCTGGTGGGGGGGGGGGGGGAGGGGAGGGGGCAGAGGATATTTCTTAAATGGGCCAAATTTTTAAAGACCCCCCCCCCCCCCACCACATCATACAGATTTTTTGACAACCCAACCTCTTGACCAAAAGAAAAAATTGACAACCTCCCCCACCCAGTCTTGACGAAGAAAGTAAAAACAAATATGGGCTATATGGTGAAATGGTGGCAACCCTCCAAATTAAAGAGTTTGCTCGGTCGCAATTTGGCAACCATCTCCTCTGGTTTAGGGGGACTTCTTTACAAATCAAGTTGCCAACTGCAAAATTTTAGGGGCCATGGCGACTAAAATGATCGCAACTTGGAGGGTTGGGTGGAGAGATGAATGTTTAAAATAGAACACTAAAAACAAAAGGTAGCCAAAGGTTCACAGATTTTTGTGAAATATTATGCAATTAATTAAAGAAAAGGATATCAAGGTAAAAGAACTCTACGTGCTTGAGGCCCAAATTCCATCTCAAAGTACTATGGCAACTGAAAGAACTGACTATCTTTAGTGGGGATGCTCTTGAACTTGTAGATTGTGCTATTCATTATTTAGAGAAGCAAAGTGTTGTTAATGTTGATGATGTTGATAATGATGATATTAAAATAAACTTCATGCAATAGAAACTCTTAAAAACTACTCTTTTTCTGTCCATGACTTTTCTATTCATCATTATAAAAGAAGAGGATTGGTCATACTTAGAACAAGAAGGTGGCGGTGGGGGTGGTTATAGAAAACAAACTCTCTGAATAGAGGATGGTATATATGTTGCAGTTAATTTTTGTTTTTCCTTTGTTTCAAATTCATTAGCATACATTACTATACCCCAAAATAAAGGAAGGAAATTGTTAATTGTTAGTCTGGTTTATGTTTTTTTTTTCCAGTTTCTGTTTTGTCCATGTCGCAAGGAAAGCTTTCAGTAATGTTCAACATTTCATGCAGAAGGAATGGACAAATAGTTCTGTTACCTTGGATCCTCCACAGGTTAATTAATTTAAGTTGAATTTTGTGTTTTGTGCAAACCAGTAAAGAGAACAAAAACTATGAGAGGTATTGACTGGTGTGACCAGCAAAGATATTTACAGTCGAACCTTGATTATCCGGACCTTGTTTATCTGGATTTCTTGATTATCTGGACTTTTTCTCTGGTCCCAATTTGGTCATGAATATTTATAAGTCACAATCAAGATCCATAGCCATATCCTTTTTAAAACTACAGCATTGAAAAGTGCAGTCAAATGCAAGGTTTTTTTGCTTTCAAACAGCAAAAGCAGCACTCGCACGCGTCGTAACTAATGAAGAACATGCGAATGAGTTCTGATTGGCTTAGAGTTGCATTGTTGCTCAGTGAAATTTCATGCTCTACTACATTTTATTGGCTTGCTTGGTGTGGTATGCAAAACAAACAAGCTAGCATCACAAACCTTTATTTACGATCATCATGTCTTTGAGATTAGAGATCGGAGAAAAAGGAACCAATTTGTCAGCTGAATATAGCATTAGTAAGCAACAGATCTCGATATCCTTAAGAACAAGGAAACGATCATGAAGTTTACCGACATCTTAGAGACCAGCGAAGGACTGAAGTGAAAATCACTGAAAGTTGCACATAATGAACAGCTTGATAAGGCCCTGTATGTCTGGTTTATTCAGCAACGAACATCTGGCACTCCAATTTCTGGTCCCCCAAACGTTGTTTCACAAT
Source organism: Porites divaricata (assembly GCA_038088405.1). Classification (NCBI taxonomy): domain Eukaryota; kingdom Metazoa; phylum Cnidaria; class Anthozoa; order Scleractinia; family Poritidae; genus Porites; species Porites divaricata. Next base: position 4,338,566 of record JBBMOI010000009.1, read on the forward strand.
AAAAATTAATATTTTCTTTTTCTCAATTTAATCAGTTTTGTTCTTCACTAATATTCATATTTTTGATTATGCGGACCCTCGATTATCCGGAATATTTCCTCTGGTCTCAACGAGTCCGGATAATCGAAGTTTGACTGTACTTACTGAATGTAAATAAGGTAACAACAGTTGTGCAGAGATGCTTACCTCTGGAGATATAAAATCTGGAGACTCTCTCTTTTGCATTTACCCCCTACCCCTGCAAGATATCAATGACCAACTCCCCTTGATAAATGCAAATCGAATGGATCCCCAATTCATAACATGAGTGTGGCTTAGGACATTTTATAAAGCCTTATATGAAGTACAGACCATCAAAATCTGCTTAGAAGAAGTAAACTTTATAGGCAGTGAAATACATGCAAAAATTCCCCACAAACCATACTATGAATCAGGGAATGTTGAATTTTGGGGGAAATGGGCTAAATTCCAAACCTAAGCACAGAAAAGCTCAAAGTTGATTTTATTGGGCAGTTGGTGGAGATTCTTGTAGCCGTATCCAGCAGACTCCAATCAAGGATTATCAGGGATGGTTGGCATACATGTATATGCAAATGGTGATGTTAACACTTGGAGTGCTGATAACATCATTTTCTGCTGTCAACCATTGATTGCATTAATTTATTGTGATGGGAGGTACCCTATTGCCTTCTTCCCAAGAGCAAGTTACAATTAATTGTAAGCCACCTCTATGACCCATGCATACTTTGAATTTTTCTGTGAATCAGATGTTACATAACATTGTGAACATTAGTGTGTCAGTTAATGGCAAGCCTTGCAGGGGGGATCATTTTTTGGGTATGGTTACTTTCTGAACTTCTCTCAGTCAAAGTATAAGGAGGAAACTAATTTATTTTATTGTACAGTACACTGTATATTTTGAGAAAGATTTTGTTTTGTTGATTCAACGTGTAGTTTTTATTTTCATTTTTTTGTAGGTGTGGGAGAACAGTCACTTTTTCACTGATAAGGTGATTGACTAATAATTTGATTGACTGACCTTAATTATTGACAAGTTGTATGATAATGCATAACAGAGAAATACATACATTAGGTTTGTGAAACTTTAATGGCTTGTAATAACAGAGACATGCTTTGTTGTGCTGGTTAGTACATGTAGGTTGCATTAAGCTACCTGTGTCACAGTTAAGTGTCACAGGAAATTTTAATTTTACCAAACTGGTTCAGTCAAATCAAAACAATGTATTGGGTAGACACACTGTCTTGTAAATTTATCACTTCATATAACATTGCTAACTTAATGGCTGTTATTTATTTTAACATAGCACCATGCTCAGGTTTTCCTTGGTGCAATGGATACTACCTTCCTCTTAGCCTATTCTGTGGTAAGAATTTTTTACAAAATTTTAATAATGTCTGTGTTTTTGTTAGAATATTGTGTTATTCCAGAAGAGCTCTCCTCACTGAGGTTTATAGATTTAAAACCCCCGCGCCTCTCCCCTCTGGAAATTCAAAGTTAGGTTCATACTTGTCTTTTAAAGGTTTGGCTTTTAAGTTTATATCCCTCCCCTTGGTGTTTTAAATGACCATCCATGTGTGAACCTGGATATTTTCGGGGGCAGATCTATTTTAAGTTGTCCTATGTTTGTCCCAAAACATGGTGATTTAGGAAGGATGAAGGCTGGTTTGCTTCACAACGTTTTTGCCACCCATGTACATTTCTATATGTTATGGGGACCCACACATTTCCGTCTGTTTTGCTACATATTATATATTTTTTTGGTGGGCTGTTGTCAGGGGGGGTGGCTATAGTCACCCAATCCTCCCTTCTGGATCTGCCCCTGATTTTCTGGAGGCATACAATCATGCAGAGTTCTGATTCTGAAAAAAAGGCTTTTAGGCAACTCAATGGATGGTACAAAATAACTGTTGCTTTACCTCACCTTAAATGACCAATTACCAGGTCCTACTGTTCTTCCAAAAGCTAAGAAATGTTTTTTTTTAACCTTGCTCTTCCTTTAATAACTCACATGCAATTATTGAGAATTGCTCAAAATTACATTGTCTAAAGTCCCTTATTTTTCTTTAATTTATTCTCAAAATGGAAAAGTGCCTTCCTTACTGCACTGGCTATTGGAGATGGAGTTTGGAATTGTTTCTTGTAGGAAAATATATGTATGTTTAGTTATCAGACTTCTAAGCAATTTGAATAAACAGGTCCCAATACATTCTGTTATTCCTATAGTTGTATTGTCTTTTGTCCTCCTTATAAATGCCATACATAAATGTATGTAGATTTGAAAATAGCAAGGTTACTAGAAATGTGTTTGTTTCCGCACAGGGTCTGTACATAAGTGGAATTTTGGGAGACAGGTATGGGATTTTCTTATGACTCCTATGTAATGTAATAGTTTGACTCCTTTGGATGTTAATACATGTAACAATGTACTTCTTAGAAGATGGCTAGGCTAAATATTATTTGCCTGATAAAAGTTCCCGTACTCTTTGGATGCTTAAATATTATTACCCACCCCCACCCCAAAAAAAACAAACAAACATGCAAAACAGGCAGATTTCTAAAAATTGTTGGGACAGTTTTGTGCGAAAAGGCTTTCTTAGATGAAATTGGCTGTGCAGATGAAATATAAAGAAAATAATGAAGAAGTTTTAAGAAGAATGTGAAATTTTTGTCTGGTGTACAGTGTACAGCAATGTAGCATGGGGGAAGAGTGTGAGGAATGAAGGGTGAAGTGTATAGAGGATTACCACTTATCATTGCCTGAAATATCACCTTTGCCACTCTCAGGTAGCAGAGGCTGCTTTAATTTACTTATGTGTTTTCCAAATTTAGGGTCACTGAATGACAGTTTTCTTTAAAATAATTATCTGTTTGAAGGAGCAAATAAATAATTATAGCCTTACTAGAAATTTCTATACCACAAGAAAAGCTAAATATGTCTGGATAGCCTTTCCCTTCATCTAGGATATTCAGAATTTTTGCTATTAGCTTCCCTACGATTTTCAAATTTGGTACAAAAAGGTCATCTAAGAATTTTGATATGACAAAAAGTTGTCCCCTAAAATTTTTAAATGAAAATATGGTTACTCCAAACTTTTGAGACAGCCAAACTGCTCCTAAAACATCCGAACAGATAGGTAGTTTTTAGGACAGCTCCAAATTAATGAAACAGACTACTAAAGCATAAAGAAATCCATTTTGGATGTTCACGACTTGTTTGGTAAGATTCAGTCATTGGGTGCAAATGCAAATAATCTCAGGTGGTAAAGGTTCTCTTTATTGCTAGCACCTTTGATTATAACCTTTATCATGCATTCCTGTTGTAGTTGAACTTGGTCACACATTTCATGTGTGTCCAAAGTCAGATCAAAGTAAAGGCAACATTTCATTTTCACAATGTGTATATGTAAAATGAAGTAATAATCTTTCCTTTTTGTTCATCAGGTTTAACTTGGCACGAATCATAGCATTTGGAATGTGTTCATCAGCCATTATGGTGAGAAAAGCCAGAGATATATGATTTAAAACTCAACTAGCTAGTTGAACTAAAGCGTGATACTTGTAGAAAATTAGTCTGCAATGCATACATATGTTATACTGTAACTCTGTCGCTTCTGAAACACCTGAAACTGTCCCTGCCCCCTCTTAGGGTTATGGAAATGGCCTTTAATCAAAAAAGATCAAGAAGCAAAAACGTCAAGTCAAGTTTACTGTATCACGTTGCAAATGCCAAAATGTTTTGAATGGTATGGAAATTAATACCGACACCTTGTTATTACACAGTTTGGATTATTTTGTCCTTGGGGATCAAGCCCTTCGTTGCATTTTCTCTAAATTTAACCTACTTAATTTGGACACCCTGTTTAGACACTTTCTATGGCCCCCTCACTGTATTGTGTTTTCTCTAACGTACTCAAAACATTTAAGTTTTGACTGTCTATATACTCAGTAGAATAGGAAGGTAATACACTGTAATATATTACACAAGTTAGTGTGTTGCTTACTATCTATCAATGCACTGTAAGACTATAATCTTTGATGTTTGATAGGTATTTATGTTTGGAACGGCTAGCAAGTGGATTGGAATTTATAACATTTGGTATTATGGAGTGTTTATGGCACTGAATGGTAATTATATAAGCAATTACTTTTCACTATATTCTGTTAAGAGAAAAAAATCAGTCGTCATGAATCCAGACCTTCAGGTCGTTTATTTGTAAGAACATGATGTGATGTTGAAAATATTACCTTGCAATATTATTGAAAGTCAATTTTTAAGGAGGGTTGAAGCTTCAATCCCCAGATAATATTTAAGATTGAGTTAGTAGGATGGTCAAAATGCTGATCACTATTATATACTTTTTTGTTTCTTAGACCCTGTTCAGGACAAGTTGACATACAAAATTAAGTACCCAGTTCACAACAGAGAGGCTGATGATAAACCATTATATTCAGGGGCATGTCCCTTTATAATATGTTAATTAAGGATTAGCCTTTGAGGAAGCTTTCCCGGGGATACTGTATGGGAGGGTGCCAATGGAGGATTGATGAGGAAGTCCTATTCCTTGGCCTTAATTTATAAGTCTTACAGTAGATGCCACATTTATATGCTGCAAGTGGATAGCAATTTCTTGTACTTGCTTATTTTCAGGTTTGTTTCAATCTACTGGTTGGCCTTGTTTAGTGGCAGTCATGGGAAACTGGTTTGGAAAGTCAAGGTAATTAGCATCATTTAACTGATGGTACACACTTGTACGTGTCTTCTATTGTCTTCTTACAATAAGGCCATTGTAGTTGGTGCAAAAGATCAGCGGCATCCAATGAAGCTGTTCCCAAAATACCTGTTCTGCAGTGGAAATTCTGCCAATAAAGCCAAGGCAAGCAGATAAGCTCCATTATGTGCCAAAATGTCTCTGGTTGCTGTTCTTAATGCTGTTGGTTTCGTACGTACTATTTAAAAAATGAAGGTTTGTCCACTACCATTTATTAGCACAACCGTTATGTACACAAAACTTAATGTTGATGTTGTTATTTTAGGCGAGGAATTATGTTTGGGTTGTGGAGTGCAAATGCCTCTCTGGGAAACATTCTAGGAGCTTTGCTAGTAAGCAGTGTAAATTGATTCTAGGTTCAACTCACTCTGATTGGTTAATTGTGATTGTCACAATAAATTGTTATTTGAATTATAATCCTGGGCCCAGTTGTTCGAACGCCAGTTAGCACTAACCCAGGGTTAAATTTTAACCAGGGCTTCTTTTTCTTTTCATGAAAAGCACTTTCTCAGAGGATTTTCTATATTTTTTTTAGAGTATCCAATCATTAAATTGTAGGCAAAGAGAATTAAACTGAATTTGCTTTTTACGCTCTCATATCTGCGTTCAAATTTCGCACTAACCCTGGGTTATCTTAACCCACCTTTGAACAACCCGGCCCTGAACTATTATTATACTGAACTGCTGAAGGTCATTTAAAAAATAATGTAATATATCAATTAATTTTGTAAGTCTTTTACATTCTTTCAGGTGGCTTCTCTTTTAGATTATGGTTATGAGGTCAGTATAATGATTAATATTGTTCTAACTATAATATTATTGTACTAGATAAGTAACTGTTAGCTTTATTCCTCATCTCCTGAGTTACAAAAATTATTATAACAATAAATATTTATTATTATTGGTTAATGGAACTATTCTCCCAATATTTTGTATTAAATGTTAGTTTTAGGCTGCAATGGGGTGTGCCATGGGTGAAAATTTCTCAGGGTATCTCTTGCACAAAAAACTTGAGAGATCTTGAATCTTGGCAACACTGAGTTTCCACATTATTTCATCTCTCAAATTTTTTAATTATTACTTGTTGAGGGTATCTAGTTGTCCAACATTTTGACCATTAAATCTGTTTTTTTTTTTGGATATGCACACAACCATTTTCAGTAAAAGACCAATTATATGCTCCCAAAATTTTATATCAGCTGATGTCAACACTAAAATATCAGATGTATTGAACAGTCACTCTGCTTTATACTAAATGTGTCGTACAGTATGTGCATTTTTTCTGATTGCAGTATGCCGTGCTTGTACCTGCTACAGTGCTATTTGCATTTGGTGTTGTGGTGTTCTTCTGTTTGATCCCCTCACCTGATCAGATTGGTAAGACTAACTAAAAATGCTATGTTCAGCTTAACTGTCCTATATCAAAAATAGTAAATTATTGGAGTCAAAAATGTGTTGAAATAGTGTTGCTTGCATGAACGTGAACACAATCAAATCTGCTTGGTATTTGTCAGCAAATTGGGGCATAAAACAGACAGTGCATGGTACCAGAAGGAAGGAACCTGTTTTTAACCCAGGTTTTACAGATTCCTTTGTGGTTGTTTTGGCAGGAGGAGGAGAGGGGCCTCACAGCAGGGCTATTTTTAAAATTCATAAAGAGAAAACAAAGAAAACCACGTGCAGGTATAATAATGAAAGTTTGGAAACTTTCTGATCCTAACTACCATGAAATTCAAATTGAGCAAGCTCTCTCCAACAGCTCTTTTTGCTTGGCAAGAGAATTTGCTTGCAGAATAAAAAAATTAAGGCTTAGAATTCAGATATTGATTAGACACACTCTCTTTGTTTGCTGTAACTTCTTCTCAATATTTATCTGTAATTCAGAACATAGATGCACCAATCTGCACTCATAAAGTAAATGTCAGTTTTGGTTGCTTATGTTCTTTTAGGACTGTCAATGCCAGAAGAAGAAACTCAACCTTTTCCAATAACAAACTATGGTAAATGATATTAAACACTGACTACCAGTGTATTTTAATGCTATGTTGCAATTTTTCCTCAACAGTCTTTACTTGCAAAATAATTATGTATCATCATCAAAGGATGACGTGTTAGTTTAGGTTACGTTCTCAAGACATCAAATGCAACAAGGTGCCATGCTGATGTATTTAATTAAGAGTTCAAACTAAGACTATAACACAAAATTATTCAATGTTTTACAACTGGATAATTTCACCTGTGTGTGGAGTTACTTTGTTGATCATCTTGATTGGTGATGTGGTTCAATTTTTCTAAAATTCGTTAAAAATAATATTTTTGTTATTGTATATTATAATATTATTAATTATTACAGGAGCATTGTCATCTACTGACCCCTCAGTTTTTGACCAGGAGGCATTGCCCACTGCTCAAGAAGCCCTTTCTACAGTGAGTACATCAGGAAAATAATTATTTACAATAATTAATAAACAGTTGAATCTAGAAATGCTTAGCATATAAAAATAATGATAAAAACAGGTCAGGCTAATCAATTAAGGTTTATAATATAAGTTAATGCGACTTGAACACATTGATTTGAAAAGTAGGGTAGGGTAAGGAGATCCGCTGTCCATAATGGATTCGTGGAAGAATAAATATTTTGATAAGGGCCACACTACTTAATAAACAACTTCATTAGATGGAAATCACATGGTGAATGACATGCTTTTTAACATGGAATACTATTGAAGCGAAAAATCAGGGAAATTTAGATTTGGTTTTAACAAGAAGTTAGGACTTACTGTGTAAGCATCTTTAGATAGCATTACTTAACAATAGTATTAATGAATGAGGCTGAGTATCTCGTGAAGAACTATGGAGATTGAGGAGGGTGTTACAGCCTCAATGGATAACACCCTCTGAGATCTCCATAATTCTTCATATGATACGAAAGCCGAATTCAACAATTATTGTTTTATTATTCATTCAAAATAATTCCTTGTTTAAAAACATGGCTTAAACATACTTACCTCCATCAATCCATCGATGTTAAGTTCATCTTCAATAGTGAACGTTTAAGGTTATTCAGCTGAGCAAATATTCTCCAAATAGCAGATGTCGCCCCTTGAGTTGTCTTCTTGCTGTTCTTGCCATGTTTTTAGCCAATATTTCGCCTAGTTCTTACTCTTGAAATGAGTGAAATGTCAGCCTTTTTTGTTTTCAAAACCAAAACAACACAACCACTTCCCAGGTCTTCTTGGTTAATGATGCATAACAGTGCTGACTGGAATGAGAACTCAATGGATTTTGAGAGAAAAGGCAGCCTGCAAGCAGTCTACTTTAAAATTAGACGATTGAAATTAACCAAGAATAAATTTGTGCAGGAATTTTTAATTGTTGAAATATTCTTAACTGTAGTCATCTTCAGTGCCATCATGTTCAGTGAGGCCACAACCCAAGAAAGCCATTACTTTTTGTCGAGCTGTTATCCTTCCTGGAGTTATTCCTGTAAGTATCCTTTTGTCATGTTTGACACTCAAGCTTTTGTCTTTTCATACTACTGGGTCAACATTCATTTTCGCTGAAGTTAGGAAGTCAGTCAGTATGAATTATTGTCTTATTAGCAATTTGCGAGTTGCCCCAAGCCTCTGTTTCAAAGCGTGAAAATAGTATTTATTCTCATGCAAATAAAACTCACTTTCACAATAGAGGTTTAGCACTTAGCCCCCTTTTGGAGGTGAGAGATTTTGGAACTCATAAATGGCCCATTTTCAAGTTATACAAGTCATAATAGATTACAAGTTGCGTGGTGCATATTGTTGTTAAAAGTTTTAGTGATTAAAAAAGAGAGTATGGTTTAACTCAAAGAAGAGAGAATGAGATCAAAATTGTTCCTCCTGCCGGTTAATGCTCTCTTTTTACCATTTTTTTCCCATAGTATTCACTGTCCTATGCTTGTCTGAAACTTATCCACTACTCTTTCTTTTTCTGGCTGCCTTTTTATTTGTCAGACAGTAAGTATTCATTCACCATAAATGATTTAATAGACGCCCCAGGCGTTTACTTAACTTTATGGGTCCAAGTAAGGGTGTTTGATTGATGGGAGGCGTTTAAAATAGAGAGGCATTTATTCTCATAACTGAAACAAGCTCAACAAAACTAATATGCTTTAGGGCAAAAATTTCAAAAGAGGATACAAATAGCAGACATCCAGACGATCCATTGATCCGTCTAGGCCGTCAAGAGATCCATATAGCTCTTTCACATCTCAAAGAATTAACGTCTATAGATATAATTAGTTGTCTTTAAAAACACCAAAGACTATTTCTCACGGGAGCCCGAGAAAATAATTGTCAAATTTCGCAAGAATTGTGAAAACGCAGGTAAAATTCTGAAAATTTCAGGTGAAAGATGTCATTTTGTGAAATCTGACATTTTATTTTCTCGGGCTCTAACAAGACAGACAGCTAACTATAATTACATCTATAGCCCTTGGAAAGTGGAAGATGATAAAAAAATTATTATTAGGAGAAGTGTTAAAATTATACGTACTTGGAAGGTTTTTGCCAACTTTATGTTCGTTTAACCCCAAATGTAGTTTTAAGTGCCTGAAGGTATTGTATATTACACGCGAATAGAGTAATTTAGTAGTCAATTTTTGACTGTGTCGTGGCTCTGGACAATTCCTGTCTCAAAAGATAATGGTAGAACTTGGTGTAAGTATGTTGTTTTGTAGATTTCCATTGTTACAGACTGAAACCCAATCATTATCTAGGAATGAAAGGGCGATATTTTTCAGTATTAACTCGCTGATTATCTTTTCTTAGATTTTGACTGGAAAGACACTGTTGCCGACAATTTTTCAACATTTTATGACATTGGGGGAATTGCAGGTTGGTGCTTAATACTTCAAATTAAAGTTCTTTCATGTTATCGTGACACTGTTGAACTGCTTCGTATATTACTTGACTGAAAAATAATATCTTTTCTGCGCCTTCCCCCGTCGCGCGTGTTTCGCGTTCCTCGCTCGCTTCGCGCTCACCTTCGCGCGCCTGAAAAACGCATGGATAATTATCCGTGAAAAACGTGATCCGGGCTCGACCTGTTAAAGAATAGGCATATCACAAAATGACCAAATATACCAGAATAGCCTTTCTGTGCAACAGACTAAAATCCAGATATTTTCTTTCAGGTGGAATTACAGGCGGATTGATTAGCGTGGGTATTATAATAACACTCATTTTTATCAAAACCTGCAGTTTCTCTTCACACACACAAGTAACAGGCAGCAGGCTGAGTTTTGTTTTGATACAAAAAATTATATACATTGCAGTGATTTAATGGGCGTAAAGACCTCAGTCCACTTCCTTGACAGATTACTGGGTGGTTATTGCCTTGACCAAAAAAGTATCGACTAGCCTCCCAAGCAGTACCCTGTTCCAGGCTATGAGATAGTCGCGTCCGCGAAATTGAGAAAGCGCGAACTCGAAAATAAAAAGGGAGAAAACGTTTTCCTGTCACCGCTCCCTTTTCCCAGGTAACGCCCTCAAATTTTCGCGTGCCTTTCACTTACGCGTCATCCCTACTATCTGAGAGCCCGGAACAGGCTACCAATCAGACCTTCTTAGGGCTTCATCACGCGTCCCTCCCCCACGAACGTTTACGTGACGCGTGACGAAGCCCAAAAAACGTCTGCGTGGGAGACTAAGGACGCTTTCCAAACGTCAGAACTGGCCGGCCGGACCAGTCATTTTGAGAGAGAAAAGGCTTCTACCAAGAGCGTTTGCTGAAAAGCCATCTCTTCCTGCGTACTATTTAGGCTTTGATTGATCTGGCTGGAAAGTCTTGATTAAAAGTGAACTTCTCAATACGACGGGAATGATCTGGCCGCTCAGTTCTGAAAAATGGAAAGAGCCCTAAGTATCGACTGACATGACGAACAAAGCCCTTTACGTGAGCAAAAATATATACAGCTAGACAAATACATGTAGTCAGAAATGAATGGAAGAAACCTTCACAATTCTACAAAACAAGTGAAAATTTAGTGGTAAAAAAGGTTTATGTGCCCGACCCATGCAGCTGCTCAGTAAAAAATGTTTTTGTCATAAATAAGGTGGATGGGAGCAGATTTTCAGTTAAATTCAAGTAAGGTTTAAATGAAGGTTTATATTGATAGACTGATTATTTTATATTTTTAGGATTTGGTAGGAGGACGCAAACCTTTAGTTGTAGTGATGCTGACGGTTTCAGTACCTGTGCTTTTTATATATGGAAGTAAGGAACTTCTTCCTCTACAGCACCTTAAAATCTTTACTTTTCTTATGATGTAAATTCCTTCCATAGCCGGAAAAATTGACATTTTTTTACCATCTTACCAAAACCTGCTTATCTATTAGCGTGCATTATGCAACTCAATCGAACACTAGGCTAGCTGTTTTTGAAGTTCCTCTTAACCATCAATGAATCCACAAGCGGGCAAGATGAAGCGAATTCTGTGTTCTGACTGGCTACCCGAGCACCACCTATGAGGAAGGTGATGCGCGGCTGGAAGTAGCCCCCTAAACAGACATTCTAGCGCTTGGCCACGCGTTCTTTCCCCGCGAGAACGCATAACGAAGCCCTAAGAACATCTGCGGAATTCAATCGGAAAAGATAGCGTCTGCAGAAAGTTCAAGTCGCCGAAAATACACCTGCACTTTCGGCTACTTCGGGGGGAGGGGTGCCTTAGAAATTTTGGGGTGGGAAAGTGCCGCTGGGACCCTGGAACCCTTTGACCGCCTAGTTCAGGTGAAGTTTGCTACCCTGTACTAGACTTAACTCCCAAAATCCTTCCCTATCCTGGGGTCGCTATGTTTCAGAAACTAACTGTGGTCGACGCTTTCTTTACTATTAAATTAAGTCGCCGGTAAATTTACAATTGCGGATTTCATATTTGAGTGTTAATTCCCGGTTTTTCAAGTCTAGACTAAAATTTTTCTGGAAAATGATACCCTATTCTAGACCCACACTCTCTGATTTTTATACTCTGTTCAAGACTAACCTGTTTGAAAACGATACCGTTCACAGCGGCTCATGCTTATGTAGCTCATATATGGTGATAACCCCCCCCCCCCCCCCTTGGGCGGGGACTACTCTATATTGGGCAAGTGTAAGTACATAATATCATTACTCACAACTATTAATGTTTTTTTATCTGCATCAGATACAGGAGGAAGTTATACGATAAACGTTGCTCTAATGTGTGTAACTGGTTAGTACCCCCTTTGTACAAGTTCTGTGCGTTTCATTTCAGTTCGCTCGTACTTGTCAGTAGCTGCAGTCACATTTTTCTCAAAAGTTCAGCACAACAGTTGCAAGGTAATTTAAGTCGACCTCATGAGCCTCACAGCGGAAAAGCTGAGCAAAAGCGGAACAAAAATCTGCCTCACTGACAGCAAAAACGGAGTAACTTAGGTTTACCGACAATCGTAAATGAAGGAAATTTACAGAACAAGCTTTATAATATAAGATAGGTTGCAGCCTATTGTTAACCATTTCTGGCAATACTAAAAACGTGTCTCTCAATGTTTCTTAAACTACTGGTTTCTACATTAGTCTCTCTTCCCATAGTATGATATTATTTTGGCTTGTGTTATGTGGAAGAAAATGGTGGAAGCTGACATACATTTTTAACAATTGCTGGTAATGAATTTTAGCATAGGATTCTCTCACCACAGTGTAGATCGGTGTCGATGTAATGTGGTAAATCCCAAACTGTTCAGATCATCACTGTAATGACTATGACGGTGATGAATACTATAATGATAATGCGCAAGGCTATTTTCTGGTGGGTGTATTAAATATGAGACCTGGTTAACTTTCCATCTGATGGCGCTCTGATTTCACTGTCTGCTTTTACTACAATTCTTTTGTCTTGCGTTGCTACAGGAAGTGTTCAGTTTTCCAGCTTTCCTTCAAACGTGCAATTTTTATCTTCATAAAAACTGTGAAAAGGCAGTTTAAGTTCCAACAACTTTTTTGACTAAAGGGCATCTTGGTATCCCCTTGCAGGGTTTTTCGTTGGAGGTCCTTCAAATTTGATCGGTTCTGCTATATCTGCCGATCTTGGAAGACAAGTATGTAGCGTATTCTGCGGAATACCTTGTTTCTCAATTTTTTTTTCCTCAGTGGAGCGATTTTCGTATGACCTTGAAATGAACAAAACAGAAACGACAAACGAATGGAAATATAGCGATTTGATTGGTTTATCGAACGGACAGACAAACGCGTCTGGCTTTTCATTGGTTAAGTGAACGCTCAGGTGAAAAAACTTCATGCCCGAGAACTTTCTAGAAATCAACCGATACTTCGCTTTGACGTCATACTACAACACGATTGGCCAATCGAACAATGCCTTCTCCATATTAGGGTTTCTTTGGCGGGAAAACAAAGAGGCCATGTTTTGATTTTTTCATCCATTGGCTGATGAAACAAAGAACGAACACTTACCGAAACCTTTTTTCAAGGTCATACGAAAATCGCTCTAACAATCAGTACCGTCCGTAGCCTGTAGAAAGAAAGGGTGTTTTCGCGTTTTTCAGGCGAGTCGGGGCAAGCGCGCGACGGGGGAAGGCGTGTCTCGCGTTCCTCGCTCGCTTCGAGCCTGCCTTCGCTCGTCTGAAAATCGTGGAAAAATAACGTCTGTTCTGCAGGCTATACCGTCAGCGGTATCACTTGTCTTCGGCAGGGTACTCTCAGGGCGGACAGAGAGGCGTTAGCTACAGTAACAGGGATTGTAGATGGTACCGGAAGTGTTGGTGCTGCTATGGGACAGGTATATTTTGACAACACTCGCCTCTTTAGAAACGAGAAGGAAACTGGGCCGAGTTAACTTTTGCAAAGACTTCTGGGACTGTTACTGGGGACAAGAAAAAAATTGGCCAATAGCTGAATAGCGCGTCCCCAGTAACAATCCCAGAAGTCTTTGCGGAAAAAAACAAGTATACGCCACGACAGCATCGTGTTACATATTCAACACAACTATTTCACAAAATATGAAAAATAGAAGTTTCCAATAGCAGTCTTGTGTAAAGAACAAGACACCAGTTTTCATTGGAGAATATTAAATTGGGTAAACGTTGGTGTCCACATTGTTCATCAATACATATTTGCCACAACAGATTTGCATCATATTTGTAAACATTTGTTTATATGACGAAGAGGCCTTCCAATAGCAGTCTTTTGTAAAGAACAAGACACCAGTTTTCATTGGAGAATATTAAATTGGATAAACGTTGGTGGCCACATTGTTCATCAATACATATTTGCCACAACAGATTTGCACCATATTTGTAAACATTTGTTTATATGACGATCACGTCGAATATCCTGCGTGCATTAAAAAGTTAGCTGTACAGGGATGAATTTTGACAAAGTGTTGTCTAAAAATATTGACCTGAAAACTTTTGGATATAAAATACTTCAACATCTTTAGTTAAGGATTTTTTTCGGAAAGAAGCACCTCATATGCTGTTTTGTTGTCTGTTTTATTCAGATTCTTGTTCCTGAGATCAATACCCACTGTGGATGGAAGCCTGTTTTTTACTTATTGATGGCAATGGTGAGAACAGTGCTCCTTCCTTTTGTGTAAATTACTGTCACTAATAAGTCCCAATAGGCTCCTGCTACCGTATTGTCTCTACTAAGCGTTGTCTTACATCCCAGCAACAATGCAGCGCTTTCTAATTTTCAGTGCTTTTTACATTTATATGATATGACTGACTCAGTGGGAAATGGGCACGTTTCTTTCGGTGTTCTTATAGTTTTTGAACGAAGTGAAAGAAAAGAAAGAAATAATATGTAGTACCTTGATATTAGCGAATGAGAAAATTAACATGATTAAGCACCTCCTGTCAATTAACAGCATCACCAAGAAGTCGAAAAAATGTGTGAAGCACATTAATCACCATTCGAGTAATCGAGACGGGGGTGTTTTTGTATTCTAACAAAGGCCTTTCCTGATGCTCCTTTATATCTGGTACAGTGTTACTTTCCTGCCTTTTTTTTTTCCAATTTGCATTGCATTGTTAGACTACGAGTAGTCCCCCTTTTCCCTCAGGGATAGCAGAGCGAGCGAAACGCGAGCGCGCGTGAAAATCACCCCTCGCCGTGGGGTGATTTTCACGCGCGCTAGCGTTTCGCTCGCTCTACCATCCCTGAGGAGAAATGGGGACTACTCGTAGTCCCTATTGCATTGTTTGCCTTCCCTTCCTTTGCTGATTCGTCCACCATCTGTTTTATTACCTTTTTTCAGGCCTCCTTGAGTTTTGTTTGTCTTCTTTTACCACCTTTTATCAAGTTTTTACGGTAAGACCACCTTGGTTCCTTCTCGTAGCCCTTATGATTCTCTATTTAACTATTTTCCAGCTCAACGGCTCACTGGGCGAGACCAGCGGGTTTTAAGAACGTAAACTATATTCAATAAATCAAAGATCATCTTTGCCTAGAATGCAGCATTCGTAACCCTTTTTCTCACTAGCTTCCTGAGCAAGGAGATATACATCTATGCAAAAACGGGTTTCTGATAGGTCCGAAAGATCTTGTTCTGTTGTTGTCATCTGAAAATTTTGATCCTGCATGCCCAATAGGGCAGTAGTGTAGGAGCTAATGAAATAATTGCAACTAAGGCTATTTCATTTATCTTTCAGTCTCCCAAATTATAGATACTCTCTAGTCTGCTTGCCTAGAACGAGGTTTTGCGTTTTCTTTGCTGGGCTTTTTACTGGAGGGAAACTTTTGTCGGTTCATTTGGTATTTGTGGATAATTCCCAAATATGAGCTACATGTTGTAGAGGGCTTAAGTACTATATCGGAACTTTTGAACATTTCGAAACTAGGGGGTAAGCATTACTGCGTATTGCGTTATTAAATTATTGATATCATCATCATCATTACCTTCATCATTATTATTATTACTATTATTGTTATCATTGATGATGATGATGATGTTGATGATTGTATTTCATATTCAGGGTAAAATTATGTGGTGACGGTCAGCCTGTTTATCATCCAGTGATTACCAATGATCGATCGGAGTACTCAGCAGCAGGGCCTGCCAACATCACCTCAGCAAGTAAGTAAAACTTAGGTGGGCTCGGTTCTCCAAAATCAAATAACACCACCCTCGAATATTAGTCATGCGCGTACATGCTCTGGCAACGGCATGAACTGAGAATAAACCTAAGTGAAATCTTTCCCGCGGAAAATGGTGCTTATTATGGTTTGTGTAACTGCATGTTATTTTTTCCGCTTAATATAACATTAACATCGTTCACGCGTGCGCAAAAGTGAGAGACAAAAGAGTTGTTGTAGAGTTAACCTCCTGGTTTTGCTCATTTGGAACAACGTCGGTCTTATGAGCGGGATGCCTGAGTTCAACCGCGGCGGGAACACCAACTTGAGTCTTAAAAAAAAGAAGTGGTAAGATCGTGCTGGCTGTGTTTAAGATGATTTCTCAGGTCAGATGATGGCATCACTGGGCGATGACGTCAAGCTGTTTGCCTGTCTCCTTCATCCTTCCTTTATTACCGAACTTTGAAGGGCAGGGGGACATAAAAGAACCCACACTACTGCTCGAAAAGAGTAGGGAAGTTTCCCCGGTTGTGTGGTCTACCACTACCACTGTTGTAACTTTACCTATTACACTTGTCAAGCTCATAAATAGACTAATAGCGGCAACCAATGGAGCCAGTGTATGCTGACGCCCGAGCTTACAGTACAGGTATGACGTAAAGAGAACACAAACTGCTGTCCTCTCGTTTGCGACATTATCTATGTTATATAGACAATTTTCTATTTTGATTTCATGTTTCACATTTGTTTGTTTGGTTCTTCGTTGCAGGTTCCTGAAAGAGTTCAAGTCTTAGCCTGTAAAAATAGCCGACATTTCGCGACGCCACCAACAGTTTCTTTGCGAAATGACGTCTGAAGAACGAGCATACTGAATAACGTGTCACTACCCAGGTCTGGGTAGTGTTTCTGATTGGCTGAAAATTGCAACCAAACACTATAAGCACTGCCCAAATCTAGGTGGTGACACGTCATCAGTATGGAATTTCTGCGCTCATTTCTCAGACGTCATTTCGCGGGGAAACCAGTGGTAGCGTCGCGAAATAAACTGAACTTTAGATTTAATATATACACAATATCCAAGCATAGTAAAAAGTAATCAGTTATGAAAAGTTAACGAAATGCAAATTAACGTTTTAAAAAGTATGTCTTAAGATTGCTTTTAAAACTAGATAGAGAATCGGGGCTACTCATGCCTGATGTATCCAGGCAGGGGTTGGTCCAGAGATGTTGGGAAGGCCCTCACTCTAGCTAGCAGCTGCTTAGGTGAAGTGATTCTATTAGGTACCCTATCAAGGAACCAAAATACCAATAAGGACTGAGCACCTCGGAAACCGTACCCCGAGGGTCATCCCGAGGCACATACCGCTAACCGCTGGCGGTAGATTCCGGCCTTCACAGTTCTCTATAGCGAATAAAAGGACCCTTTGCTATGCTGTTAGTATCAATCATTAAGTCCCGGCAGTAACAAATACCTGATGTAGGTGTCCTCATAATGGCTCTCAAAAGTAGGTGTAGGTGTCGTTAAACAAATACGAACCTCAACTTCGAGCTACCTTTGACGTTCCGTCGGCGTCCGGAATATCTTACAAGGTAGTTTACTTACTTATGAAACCGTGCTGGCATTAATAATTACAATCGCTTTAAACTGTCACCCGGAACAGTAGTCTTTTGTTGATCATCGAAGAAGAAATGCTGGAAACATCGTTGTTAGCCACCGTTGCTCGACAAACTAGAAACTAATTGTAAAGATAGTAAGTTAGTAAACGACAAGAAGTGTTTTTATCTGCGCGCACTGGCGGCTTGTCGTTAAATCAGCGTTAAAATCCAGAATTTGTTTCCAGCTA
Organism: Porites divaricata; assembly: GCA_038088405.1. Classification (NCBI taxonomy): domain Eukaryota; kingdom Metazoa; phylum Cnidaria; class Anthozoa; order Scleractinia; family Poritidae; genus Porites; species Porites divaricata. The sequence continues at coordinate 4,356,289 of JBBMOI010000009.1, forward strand.
AATCCCTACAAAATTGTAATTGGAAATACATTCATAACCTTGGTTGTTGCTATATTAAAATTGGTACAATAACGACAATTTTGACTGTTGGCATGGACTGGAGGTAGATTTCGCTTTTCTATAAAGATTTCCGATTTACAACAGACTTTTGTAATGAATAACCTTAACGTCTAAGGTTTGCATTTTGAGTGCTCGAACAGAAAGCCGATGCGATTGATTGCTTTTAAACATGGATATCTGTTGTCGAGTTAAGAGGATTTTCATCTGCATTTTATCATTTTGTTGTTGTTTTACTGTTTTTAAGCTTCTATAATTTCTTGCTACCTGTGCGCTCACGCTAACCTTTTAAAATTTCCTCGTCCCTTTCCAACACCAATTTAATTCATATTTAAAATGAATTAACTTTCAATTTCCTGGATTTCTCCCTTTAGTTACAGTAAGTTTAAATTGAATAGAGTAAATGCTCGAGCAAGAATCCTAAGATGTACCCATAATTTTGTTTTATGGAACTTCTAATCTGATTAACAAGAAGAGATCGCCCAATATCGGTACTTCAAAGCTGTTCATTGATTGATAGCGGGAATTAGCGCGGGGGTATGTTAATCCCACAGATTAGAATCGATCATTTGTGTAACTTAGCACGAATGCTTACCTCTCATACTGTTCTGACGATGCGTGTTATCATAATTTTTGGAAAAATAGCCTGTCTATATTGTTGAAATATTAAGGCAAACTGGGACAAAGCCTCGTTTCAAAGAACGGTAGCGAAGAATGCAAAGAAGGTGACATTCTCTAGAATGCCGTACCTAAGTTTCTGTTGTTGCTTTCTCTCTTCGAAATTTTTTGAGTTTCTGTTTGCTCTGTTTTTCAAATACAACTATTCATTAAGGTAATTTGCAAGTATCGAAACTTCTTTGTGGGTAGTTGGGACAGACCACCATCGCCGAGTTCTCTTAATTTTGTCGTTTTCACCTTTGCATGCCCTTGTAAGCGATCATGTGCTCTCTGATCGGATTTATATGTATTAGGATGGTTAAACCGAGATATTCGATTAGAGAATTGCTATAACCGAAATCTCATACAAGTTGTTCCCTCACTGACGAAGGTTGGCAGCTGCTCATTCCTGCGACCTCCAAGGTGAAGCAGCACATTAATCTTTTAGCCTGTATACAGCGCGCCCCCTCCCCTGAGAAAACATTTTTTTCTCAGGGGAGGGGGCGGCTGTACACAGGCTATAATCTTTGGGTGCTCCTGCTATTATATGTTTGTAACAATAATTTTTAGGAAGTATGTCCAGCGGTGTCAGCATAATTTCAAATGGTATTTTTTTTTAATAACAGCCTTATTGCGTCAATGTTCTAACTACGCTAAGTTTCGGGCTCCTAGTTTCACACATTGTGGCGAACGTAACGAGTTTGAAATTATTTTTCGTGTGACTAATTTGGCCACGTGAGCGGTGAAGCCGCGAGGAGATTGGGGCTGAAACCGCTCAGTAGGAACTATAAGGAAGAGGGTCCTCAATAGGTTTTTCGGGATGCGGGATTTGACGTATTTCAAGGCCGGGATTCGGGATTTTAAAGCAAAATTGGGCGAGATTCGGGATTGAAGTCTGCACGGGATGCGGGATGCCCTAAAATAGCCATTGGGATTACGGGATTAAGGGAAAATTTGGCGCGGTATGACGGGATTGAAGTACCTTATTGGGGACCCTCAAGGAACTGCCACCGTGAGAAAAACAGCCAACATTTCGCGACGCCCCGAAATGTCGACTGTTTTCTGACGCTACAAAACTACTAGCGTCCCAGGCTATGATGCCGCTCGGTTCTCCCTGTCTCTTTTGCACACACCAGTATACAGCTATTTCGAGAAAGGTTGTCGGAAAAAGTGCACGCGACAATCCCGGAAGGCATTGTGGGTGGTTTTGAGTTTACTGTTCTTCAAAGAAATTTGAAAGAATTGGCACGAAAGGCCATGAAAATTTGTTTGCGAGTGCTAAAGGAAAGCAACAAAAGTAGTTCGACAGCTACAGTCGTCAGGAACAGTGTATCGATCATATCCCATATTACCTTTCGGGATTGTCGCGTGCACAGTTTTTCCGACAACCTCTCTCGAAATAGCTGTATGTTTTCCGCCCTTTTCCTGTAACGAAGGGATCAATGTGATATCTCAGCATAATGTTGCTGGTATGCATTTATATGATAAATTTTAGATCAGAGAAAATCAGTGGAGCAATGTTTCTTGTTTACGAAAAAAACATGATACTACTAGCAATATGTTTTTCTTTTTTTTTACAGCTGGGTGGCTAAAATAAGAAGAACGGTGCCAATTCCCCTCCCTCTCACCCGGTGGCTTAATTACAGAGGAGTCAGAGGGTGAGGTCGCACGTCGGCGCATTTTGCTGCCGCTTCTATATTTGTTTGGTTTCGCCCACGCCAAACCAACTGTGGCACACAATGATTTAAATTTCTTAACTTTTGTTGAGTTGGTGAGCAATATGTCTGGCGCATAGATAAATGCTCAACCTCTGGACGGATTTAACTGCAGGTGATTCAAAATCGAAATTAAAGTTTCATTGGCGTGAAGCCCCTATGAATAGAACCATTGACGGCTGAAGTCTCCAATAATAAACTAAATTAGTAAATTAGGATTATTAAAGGCCCAGCTGGTCTGTTCTAAATTTAAATCTAAATTCATCACTGATTGTTTTTTTGAAAATCCAATTTATTCATATTATCTTAAAATACATTTGTTTGATTGATTTCTAGAAGCGCGCGATTTCAACCAATGACCTTCAATCTCAAATCTCTGAATAGCGACTAGAATTTAAGTTCTTCTCGGTAACTTCAGTATAGTACAGCTGTTTAGTTCATTGGAAAATTAATAAAATTCAGTTCAGTGGAAAGAGTGCCGAAACAATTCACATTACCAAAGATAGAAGTCTGCAGTATTATCTGCCCCTCAGTATTATACATATTCTTCTCACTGGCACTATAAAAAAATGTCTGGAGAACAGTATATTAAAGAATATGAATATTGATGTTAGAGTTTCAGGTTACAAAGAACTCCTTCTAAACCTGATACAAGCAAGAGACAGCTTTATCAGGTCAGCTTGACTGTACTTTTGCAAAGGGGTCTGCGTGCTTTTTAAATTATTTCTAGTGAAGCCTATTCCAGCAGTGAAATGAATGTCTAAATTAAATATCAATGGAAACTTTTTTGGGGAGATTCCTTTCATAAGAGTTTACCAACGCTGGCATAATTTGGCAGAAAGCTTCAATTCCACCCTTAGATATGAAAAATGAACTTTTTTAACGTCTGGATAATAACCAGAAACAAAATATTATGACTAGAGTTGCCATTATTCTAATTTTCATGCAGTTCTAAAGCGTGCTTCGCCGCACGTGACGGGTCTGGGAACTGTATTTTTTTTTTTAAATTGACTTATTAACTTAATGAAACGCTCCTAGACATTTCCTAAACAAGCCCTCCCTCAGTTGAGCTGCCAGAGCTATTTTCTGCCTACTGTCTAGACAACATCAAGAAAAGCTGTCCAAAATTTTATGTCAAATAAAATAATGAAGCTTTGTTTGCAAAGTCATCTTTTCTTTGAGCTATCAGTGACAATGAAGGTAAAGAAGTAGATCAAAGTCCAAAAAACTGGCTATAATTATAGACAAAACATATCTAATAGGCAGCAGAAACTACAATCGTATACGCAGTGATATCTTATAGTTGTTATAATTTTAGTTCAAGTATTAGTATTCTAACAATTCAGTGCTGCCCTCTTTCAATAAATTGTATAATATTATTATTAGAACTTTCTTCTTTAACTTTATACCATAATACAACATAAAAGCCGAGACCATTCTTAGGCAAAAATAAAGACAAATATAGTAAAACAGCGAAGAGAAAAGCGACTGGAGGTTCCCGACATTTCGGACGGACAAGCCGTCCTTCTTCAGGGGATATAATGAAGAATCGGAAAGTCGTTACAAGCTCTCCAAGTTACACTTTAAATATTCTTAGGGCCTAAAAGCAAGAGAGAATAGAGCTTCATCCTCTCTTGGGTAGAAGTCTATATTTGAGTGTCTTGCTTCTGATGTACGTAGTGTGATCTTCTTTTGATGTTACCCCTGATCTGTTGTATATATTTCTCAATTCTTTATTAGTCCTAGGGTTCCTATCACTACTAGAATTGTTGTGGCTTTCATCCCCACATTCGTTGAAAATATAAAGACACTGAACTCGAGATTTAACGGTTCAATCTCGAGTATTTTGACACTGAGTTTCAGTTACTTTATTCTTATCACAAGAGCCCATGGGTTCCTGTTACTATTATGATTATGATTATTTTTATTATTCAGGTCCAAATACAGAACCGCAACATTGCAGCCGGTCGATATACCAGTCTCACGCTTTACGAACCCCCTCATTTTGCGGACGGCTTTCTTTGTTCCTGGAGATAACCCTTACTCATACGGACACCCATTAACGTCTATCTTGTCTATCTAACAGATTGTCCTAGAAAGTTCATCTTTGCTAACACGGGCGTTGCCTGTAAGGAAAAAGAGCTCCAGAAAAAGGGGAGAAGGGACGGGGAATGTCACCCCCCTCCCCCTGCCTCGGAGCCTGTTCGAATGTTTATACAGAGTACCTCTTTGTATCTGTGTGCTGTCACTGACACGTACTTTTTCGGAAAGTAAACAAAGCTAGCTTCAAATGCCAGCATGTCGATATTCATGGTGCTGACGAGAAAAGATATGGCCGATATCTAAATGTCCTCTTCTGGTTCTTTTGGCAGCAAAAGGAAATGAACTATGCGATACACCTAAAGCTATTATTTTACAAATAAAAACGTGATGATATAGTCAGATAAAACTGAACCTACAGTATTTTCTCGAATAAGCGCCCGGGCGCTATATTTAAAATTTTGGCTGAAAGGATGGGCGTGGCGCATCTTAGTTCCATTATCCAGTTTGCACACCGAGTTATCGTGGCAATAGAAACAGGTTTCCTTTGTATCGCGATCCAGACTATTTAAGAGAGTGATGAGGAAAGGCAAGGGAGCGCTTATTCGATGCGCTTGTTTCACGCCTTTGGGGGTGGGCGGGGAGTTGTTGAATCCACTCATTCAGCTCTCGCAGATTCTGATCAGCAGACTAAATAAAAAAATGCAGGAATAAATAAATAAACAACCAGATACAGTACACATAACACGGAAAGGAATATTGTCTGAGAAGTGTTCCGGAGTAAGTTTGGATGCCCAGTGATTCACTAGCGTACTCCATAGAGACTCCTGAGTCCTTATGGCGGCGGAGATGCCGTAAATCCCATTTTTCAAACTTGAAAATCTTTGCTCAGACCTCAGCATCCGAATTAAAATGTCATTTCCCGGAGAACACATTCGTGGTCAAATCCGAGTTCCAGTAACTCAAAAAATTCAAATTGTCCCCGAAAATAGGCAAATCCCAATTCTATTTTACCCCTTAAGCCGATTAGGAACATCTGAAAGGGAAGAGCTTTCTTGGAAGATGGCTGAATTGGCTTATATCTTGATAAACTTTAAGCTCTTTCACAGTACTACAAGTTTGGGTATTGACAACACTCAGTGAATTTGAAGCTACAGTATCGTATCGCTTGAAACTAACATCTGATGTTGTGGTTCACAATGCCTTGTGCTTTTGTTGTTTCAGTGAGCATTTCGTACTTTGTGTCGATTGATTTTCAACAAAGCTAAAAAACACAAATTTGTTTCTTAAAAACAGTTTTAAAATGCACAGCGCTTGATACCGAGAACCAGTGCACGCAGGATTCCTTCCTTTATTTCGTTAACACATCAGATCTCTTGGCAAGAAAACAAGAACCCTTTTTTTTCTGGACCAATTTTAGGCCTCCAGTCTTCCCTTTTTAAAACCTTAGTTCCTCGAGAGACTCGGACGAAAATAAGCCCACTTGCATGGATCGCTGTTTCCGGCCAAACAGTTCTACGTTCAAACAAAAATAGACTCAGCCGGATACGGGCTCCTGACTTTAAGTAGCTTATTTACCCGGAGCCAAAGCAGTAGGGGATCCAGGGGAGGGACCCGGGGGCCCCTGGTCCCCCTTATTTTTACACCAAAAAACGTTTTTTAGAGACTGCCGGTCCCCCCGTCCCTCCCCCATCCCACTTATCTGAATGTCTGGATCCGCCACTGCACAGGTACCAATTTCAGGACTTGTTAACCTCACATGGGCAGTCTTACTAAACCAGCTGGTGGAACATCAGTGCCCCGGATCAGTGTTACACCCGAAGGGATGGTTTTACTAGTTGAAGTTACTGAAAGGGTTGGGAAATCTGTCATTTTGGTCTGTAAAGAAAAATAAAAGGGCTAACACGTAGACTTTTTTTTAACTATGCAATACCCTGGGACAAGTTTTATTCGGGGAGGTTCCGCCCTAAAGTCCAACACTTACCATTTTGGGGCCATTTACCCCATTCACAAACTTAGTGAACGTTAGTCGGTTTTAACTGCTGTAAATGCACTGTTTTTGAAAAAGTCACTAAACCATGAAGTTTTGAAAACTTCATGGTTTAGAGTCTTGATTTGTTCAGAGCCATACAATGTAGTCTAACTTCCCTAGGGTATTTAAAAAAGCCGACTTGTAGCAGATGTAATTCGAACGTAATAAAAACCGTTAAGTCACCGTTCAGCTTTGCCGTTATCGCAGACGAGGAAATCAATTCATCGAAATACCTTAATTTGAGTCGGTGGTAAATATTTTTGTCGGTGGCCTTCTACACATGCAGTGTTTTAATCTGAGCAATCATCATTGGCCAGTGAGAAATATAACGGCCGGAGTAATCTTAGTAATCGGAGTAATCAACATCTGTAAGCCTGAAGAAGGCTGGTATGGTCAGCCGAAATATTGTTATGAAAAAATAATACACGTTTTTCTGATCAGCTTTGCAGTAGTCTTTGGACTTCTCTGTTTTGGTTCTTAATATTTGGTCTGATTAGATTTTTTCTAGATGTCCAACGTTTATAACCAGCAGAATCTTCGTCCACGGTTTTTGCAGCTTTTTCAATTCCTTTATTACGGGGCAACCTAGCTCTTTACTTCAACAATTGTAAGGCAATGTAGGATAGGAAGTTGAGTATAAAAATAACGAATCAACGAACTCATTTCCTTTAAAACACGTGAATACCCGATAGAGTCGAGATCTGATTTCTAAAAGTTCTTGAGCATATTATTCTTTTTCCTTGATGTGTCTTTTCTTTTAACGTTTAAAACTAAATACCTCTGAATAAATAACTTAACAAAAAAACGTGAATAAAATCGTGCCTGATCGAAGCTAATGCAGATAGATAAGATAAGATCATGAGCGGTATCATTGACTGTGGTCATATGAAATCATATGAAAGGCTTTAGTCGTTGCACGTTCGGGCAAAAAGGGTTCGTCGTTTTGAAGACCATTTTCCTTACGGCGGTCACGTTTACAGAACTTCTCTAAGCCAACGTATCACACGACTCAAGACTGGAAAAGAAAAAGAATAAGCTGCTCTTCGTCAAGAATAAATCAACAAAATGCTTTTACTTAAAGTTCTCAGAAGGCTATTAATAGCGACGAATATGCTATAATTGTCGAACTGGTGGTTTGACACTCATCAAATATGTCACCCACCTTGGATGATACCATGCATTGTGTCGCCACAAACGTTATTTTTAGTTCATTTTGTTTATACTACTAAATATTGACTTATTTGTCCAACAATAAGATAAACAATTACGAATACATTTCTTGGATATATCAACAGCGCTGAACTCTTTTTTAATGGTCTTATATCGAATTGCCTTGAATATACTATAAGAAATCTTCATTAATGATACGATTTGATTAATTTTATTAATAAAGGGACTTTCAATATGTATGTCAAAAACTAGTTTGCGTGCTCCGTATAAAAGACTCCTCATGTAAGGAGACGGAAGTCAAATTTCTTTACTCTATAAAACCAGCTACTTAAATGGAGGCATTATCATCACAAACCAAACAAATCACCCAAAAACCTTGTTTTGTGAAATTTTTCGTACCAAAACAATCCCCATTCTCTTTTGGCCGGGTTTGTCCCGGGGGGATACTTCTGGGAATTCTTGGTGGAGGGGTGCCGCCCGGTTCTTCAAATCCTGACCCGATTTCAGACCAAAAAATGCAATTTCCGTTTTCAGACTAGACCTCTAAAATCCATACGCGTTTTCAGACCTGGCCTTTAGGCAGAAATTTATGTGCTATCATTACTTAGATTGGAGCGCAAACAAAAAAATTCTTCAAACCCATTTCGAATTCGCATATTTCTCTTTCTTTCTTACTTATTTGGGACTGAAACGATAAATACATTCATACACTCCGTAGTTCCCTGGAAAACCATACCCGATTCCAGACCGAAATGGGCAAAGTGTATCAGACCCGTTTTCACACCAAAACGGCGCAAAAACCCTGCCCAATGGGGCGGCACATACCTATTTGGATTATATAAGGGAGTACCCCCCCGGGGTGTTTGTACACTGCTTATAACGCAGTCTCCTACACCCCTACCCCTACCCCTCTCCCCCGAGGTATTTTGTTTTTCCAGTCAGTAATAATCATAAGAAGTGGTCTGTGGTGTCTGTGGTCATTATAGTGATATTTTTAGATAATGATTTCCAGGCAGTAATCAGTGTTGCATATGCATTCAGCCTCCCAAAGGAGCTTACACAATGATAAGAATTTGAAAGCTGACGAAAAATCTCAGAAAGAAATAGTCTGGCACCTTCCTTGGCCGTAATTACGTTTAACGCAGAAATAACAGATGCGGCCGGCCGCAGTCATCCGGATGACTCTCGCTCCGACTCTAAATATAGCAGTTGTTTTGATTGGCATAAGAAACTTGACACATAAAGAATAGTATCGAGTGGCAATAAACCCAGTCATGAGAGAATAGCGAGTACAGTTTGAGCATGGCTATGTTGTGGACATTAATTGCAGTATATTTTGCCTTTATAATCAACATGGAGAGAGGGCAGTGCTGGGGATTTGCTCCTATACACAGCAAATGCGGACCATGTGTGTGCTGGCGAATCAAAAGCGAGGTGAAAGCCAATTGTGCAAGACGCAAACTAACCGCTATCCCAGATGAAATTCCCGACAATGTTACTGAGTTGTAAGTTGTATTTCCTTTTCCTAGTTGGTTATTATATTGCTGGGAATAGCTAGACATTGAATAATAATAAGATTGCTTGGCGTAAATGGCGTTATTTTCACGAAGTTTGTTTGAAAGGCTATCGTCTCTCAATCAAAATTCGGAGGTGTCAAGCACAGTTAAAAATAGCTAGATTTCTTCCTTAGATCACGTCCTCAATGTGATTTACTTCTCGATCATCTTTGTACCCTTGGTTTAAAAGCAAAGTGCTATAGATTTTGCTATAACTCTTAACTCTTCCTTCCCTTCAAATATTCAACCGTGCGATTTAAAACTTAACTAATCGAACGGGGTCAGTTAGTTCAAACTGGAGAGCAAGCCTTTTCACAGTTATCTCTTAAAAGATGGCTGGGTGTCTATCAGAGATCTAATCGTTTTCAAGTGGTTCCCTCAATCTTCACAGTAGCCCAGTTCTGCTGTTGATTTTTAAAATCAATTAGACGCAATACCATCTAAATTGTTCTAAGTCGGGCTTAATTCTTTTATACTAGCTACCCTTAGCACCAGATATCCTTGGATGATGACTTAAGGACAGTCCTAAATGCTTTGATGTTTCAAGCTTGGAGCTGTGTTCGGTTTACTTTGGTATTTCTATAAAACATGGAGTTCGCCTTTATCTCCAACCTCTGTGGGTGAAAAATACAAAAAAAACAAAAACAAAATCAAAAATTATACAAGGGCGCAGACTATATTGTTATATGGATGAGAAAGATGGTCTCTATATTAAAGGAACTAATGGCTTCGGGACTGTATCATTGTGTTTAAAATCTATGAAAGTTGTTTAATTTATGTTGTGTAGGACGTCTGGATTTGCAGAGCCTTGCCAACGGCTAGTTGTTTTAGAAGTGCGTACATTGTTCTTGGAACAACAAAGGTCGGAAAGAACATTTTGGAGGATATTTTTGCTGGTAGGGGGCCGAAAGGTACTGCAAAAAAAAGGAAAAGAATTTTTTGTTGTAGATCCATTAAATTACAAAAGTTTTTGCCTAAAATCGTGTGGAATATAAACAGTTACGAGCTGAAATGGGTTAAGGTCATCACTTCATTTGTCTTGGTATGTAATAAATTTACTCTACGCTTACTTTAGCTTGTCATGTAGTGCAATACTACCTGTTTATTCTGCTAATCCTTACTGCATATTATCCATTTCAGGGATTTGAGTGACAACATGATAGATGAACTTACGGAATCTGCATTTGCTAACTTTTCCAGTCTTACTACACTGTAAGTGCGCAAGCTCTGTTTATCATAGCTTTATTAAGAGGATCTGTGCAATTGCTTCTGAGATGTATATTGCAACCGAAGTGTTTTATTGCTTTCGCGGGGCAAATGACATTGTTTCCCACGTGTTCCGTGATAACCCGTTTGTACAAGAAAATTGTGCGATCTAAGTAAACAATCATCCAATTTAGATTTTATTCTTTTGTTTATATTAGCACTCCCAAAACGCCATGGATCATTTGTGCCATTTTTGTGTTCGGTATTCAAATCGTTTTGTGTGTTGCCGCAATTTTCCTAGTATTTCCTTTCTTTAGTGTTGAAGATATAAATTTCAGGATATCTTGCTGAGTCCAGAGTGAAACGGGATAGCTCTGGGGTCAAGCGAACTACAAAAATTGTAGGAGTTTTCTGATGCTAAATAAATGGCTAAAGCTTGACGACTCCAACATCTGGTACTACAAACATTACATAGAAAAGCAACAAAGAGTCCTTCTATTACTCGGTCTCCAAGGGATTATCATAAAAAAGCCATGACCTTCACAAAGACACCTTGTCTTCAGTTAATACCTGTTTAATTTTAGATTCCTGATGTTGTTTTTAGAGCTTAAAATTTGTTTGCGTCTCGAGCACTGTTTTTAATTGGACACTGCTTTAAGAAAACCAAACAGAAACAGCCTTAGAGCAAACAAATTGTCCCCCTTAAATATCCGTTATCCCGTGTTTAAGTTTCTACGAGTTTATCGTGCTTATCCATAGTTTTGCTTGGCCTTTTAATCTGTCAGACCCAAATTATAAAGTTCATTTAGGTTATTTAGTGAATTCAATCCTTCATGCAAACTGTCACCCTTAATTTTGTTCATTATTTATAAGTATAAGTCGGGAGTAACGTGAAAGCAGAAGGGAAACGTGTAGATAGGTCTCTTTATATCGAAACTCAGGCACAGAAGAACGTTTTCTTTGACAGGTTCATTTTACAGTGTTATACAAACGATTTGGTAGCTTAACCGTAGTTTTTACGAAAATCGAGGACAGATCTCTGGCAATGATGAAAGCAAGGGTGATTAATGAATTTAACGATTTCCTTTTCATAGAGCTAGGTAAACTAGTTTAGTAAACACCTTGTTTTCTTTTCAAGGGCTTCCTCAGACACTAACATGTATTAAAAATTTCTTTTTCAAATGAGCATTGGTTCAACCTGTTATCTTTTTTAGAGGAGTAACTAATAATTCCTATCTTGGATTCACAAGCAGACACTGTGGCTGCAAAAAATGACACCCGGTTTTTTCAATGTGTCCCAAAATGGGATAAGCTCTTTGAAAGATAGCACCAAACAGTTTTGTCTCTCACGTCCTCAGGAAATAGATGAACCCACATATCACCTAGCTTTTTGGCTGTCTAACACGGCACCATTCAGCTCAGTTTCCTATTAGATACTAAGAACTCAGGCACTTCACTTAAAAGGGAAAATTAGCACTAGGCTGGAACCCCTGTTTGTGCGGCATCATAGTAAAAACACTTCTCTGCGTTTTGATGAACAAATCTGAAGTATTCGACAGACAGACTCGATTCAAAGGGCCAAGATTTTATCCATATTCCTAATCATAGATATAAACACCCTGACAGATAAATGTACTAACACCGGGAAAGCGTTGGTGGGCAGTTTTCATTTGGACCTCCCTCTATAACGGCAGCTCAGGACACAGAAAATAAATATATGTCCACACTGTAGTACTCTATTAGAAAATACAGCATACAGTATTAAATGTGTTAGTCAGTTTTAGATGTGACCACCCCTCGACACATCCTAGCTTTTTTGTTCGCAAAAGGTGTACTGTAATTTTTCTTTTTTAGTGTTTGAGTTTAGTGGCCAAATTCTGAGCAAAACTATGTGTCTTGAAATGCCTCATCATTCCCTTTCATTTTATAGACAAACAGGAAAACGGTTACAAAACGGTTTTACTGAAATAACTGTTTTAAACTCTTCACAATAGTACCACGGCCAGCGAATGTTTTGTAAAAGACACCGATAAATTGGCGGACTTTTCGAAGATCATTTAAGAGCTCCGTACTGCTATCTCTCGAGTCAAAAGTCAGCTCTTGTCAGTGAATGTAAGAGGCTGATAGTCCCGGGGGAGATCAGAAGATGATCATTGGAATTGACGGCACAGAATGAGTAGTACCACAGGAAAAAGCTTCTAACGGGCTTTCATTGCAATAACCACACCTTGTGATATCATACAAGGTCAAAAAGTAGGCTCAAAACACCAACACAGGAAGGAAGGGGTACACCGCGCACATATTCTAAAATAAGCGACGCCGAGGTGATGTTTTTTCTTTTGTGCTTTCCCAACCGCAAAAACCCCCATGACTCAAAGGCCGAAGTTTAATTTTGCGCGCGCAATTGTTGTGAAGTTTGTGGTTTGTAATCCGGAAACATAAACTCCCTTTTTGTCTCTGTTTTGATTGCAAATACATAAAAGAACACCTACCGTAACATGAATTATAAACACGAAACTATTCAGGTTGTTTTTGCAAAGGGTGTTTAACACTGTAAGATACCACTAAAAACTCTTTTTTTTTTTTTCAGTTCTGTAGTTTTTCATCTGGTAAATTTACTTAAGTACTTGAAGATAATGAACCCTATATTTTACTCATTGAAAGATATCGAAACACATAAAAGAAATGATTACGTCGAACAAATTTCAGTGTTGGGGTTAGAATTTTTCTTCCGATTTCTGTTTAATTGCTCTGGGTTGTCATTTCCTTTATCGCCCGGCCACAAACCAAATGTACCCTATTTTTGCTAAACGCTTTAAGGTTAATCTGCTGTCGTTCTTATAGCTTGTAGCGTATACAAAAACAAGTTCTTCAAACGAGTTTGCACGCAATCTTCGTCAACCATGGGGGTCGAGGTACCAGAAGCTTCGCTGGACTGTTCTGATGTCTAGTGTCGCAAATTACGAGGTCGCTTCCTGTTAAACAAAACAAGCCTAAAGTCTTTGAAGATTATTTAAACGAAACTCCAACGCGAAAACACACTGGGACAATTGCTAGCTAAGGTTAAAGACTCCGACCTTGATCTTTATCGGCGTAGTTTGTGGTCTCGCGGAATTAAAAGTTCTTCTTTTTCAACCACGCCAGTTATAAAAAAAATCCTGCGCTTTTTAGAAGAAAAAGAAAGAAATGAAAAAAAAAAAAAAAATACTTGGATCACATTGAAAAAATATCTTGCTAAAAGAAAATTTATGCACGACTTTTAGTCTCTAAAAAGAATCTGGCAAGCTGAAAATGGTCTTCCAACTTTTTAAAAATAAAAAATGATATTTTCCATTCTTAATAAAACATAGATCTGTAAGGCAAACAATCTACGGAAATCAGAGCTTTGTCCATTCAATAACTTCTGTTGAAAGAGATAATCTTGTTAACGTGAAGTCATCAGCTTTTATCATTGAGCCATTTCATATGATTAAAGCTGTAAAAGGAAAGATTCTCAGTCATAACAGAAAAAGTATTTGTTTGAGAATTCGTCGGTAGCTGATTGAAGGAAAAAAGCTTTAGTCTAGACTTCGTTTTGAAGATATGAAAAATATTCACAGTTTTTGGGTGTGGTTCGTTAAGAAAGTACTAGAACTGAAAATTTTTACTAATTCTAAATCAATCTGTGACTAACAAATTGTCATGAAACTTGCCAGGGAAGGCAATTTATTAAAAATAATCAAGCCAATAAAAACTCACAACAAAAATGACTCGGCAAATTAGACGCCTGTCTTAATAAGATCAGATCGGTTAAAATTGACGCGTAAAGTTATCACACGGTGATATAAAGATTTTGTTTGCCCGGACGTGCGCTTGGCGCGACAAATACGACTTATATTTTTAATCTAAATTTATGATCGCAGTTGGAAATAAATAAGCATTATTTTTTTGTGCCAAACCTTAAAAATTTTTGTTTTTCAGAAATAGGTAATTAAAGCACTTTACATAGTTTTTATGTTGAAAGTTGCTTAGATGGTTTAATTAATGAAAAGAAATGTGCATATGTAGATTTTGACCCATTGCTTTGTACTTTCTGAGAGGGTGGTACAGAATATTGTAGTTTTTCAACATTAATAATGGAATAACAGATATATCTAGAAGAGTAACAATGTTTAGAGGACCAGCTCCGCTTAGAGTGTTCAAACGAGAAGAAACTGACTGGAGAGAGATTTAATTTCATCTGCGCTTTTATTCACTCGAGAGTTCACTGAAATCCCCTTTCAAATAACAGTTTTAAACGCGTAGCTTAAAGGTGATAAACTTTCCAGGTAAAACGAGAGATCTAATTTCAAATGCGAGCGTGTTTTCCTGTAGCTGAAGTAATTGAGATCATGGATAAGACCCCATAAACAATCCGTAAAATTATCGTACGGTTACTTATTCAGTTGTTTGAAATTCCACACTTGATGACCGATTAGTATACGCTACAAGTACCTGAATAACGTTTAAGCTATTGAGTGGTACTTGTTTTAATTACTTGTTTCTCTAGTGTACATGGTATTTACGTGTTTTTTAATGCCTAACAATATTATCCTTTCACTTGGGACATGGGGCTATAGCCAAAGAGCATTTCCCAAAATAACCAGAAATTTACTACAACAATCACAGAACCGCTCTATCTTTCCAAGCACATGATATGTGATTGAAGGTTCGATTGTAAGATTCAAATAGTTAATGTTTGAAGCTTGACAAGCTTAAACAAGGGTGTCAAAAAGTTAGAGAACACACAAAGCTATTTCAAGTTAGTCATCATTTTTGGTTCAATTTCTTGCGTATACTAACTAGGATAATGCCCCTATTAAATCGCTAAATGCTACATACATTGTTTGCTCAATGGTGCAGTGATAGCCTGCTAAGAAAGGATTCTACATTTTTAGCTAATTAAACAGAAACTTTTTAAGTTGTTTCCAGTTATTTTAAAATGAGCGGAATACTCAATAGGATTGGTAAAGAGAAAGTAATTCATGTCGGGTGCTCTCTTTTCACATAACCTTTCTAGACTGATTTTTTAAATACACTTTATAAATACTTCTCTTGATTAAAGATTTTAAACTGGAGAAGTTTCTTTTTATCACCGTTATCACTTTATTATATGGGGATCTTAGTTAATCGAGATCGCTTTTTTTTACCTGCGCAAAGTACCTTGTCAAAATGGCGAACCTATTGAGAAATTTCAGGAACGAAAACAAAATACGTTGTAAAAAGGTAAAAAGCTGCAAAACCGATTCGGCTTGGAAGTATTAAAGTTTTTTATGAACCTTTCACAGCCGTTAAAAGTTATTATCATGCTACTTTAATTGACAAACACTTGATGATTTCTAGATCTTATCCATAATAAATAAATTAATTAATAACATCCTTGCAGATTACAACGTTGCTCGCGGTGGAATTGTTTTGGTTTAATGTTATTTCGTTTTCCTTCTTGCAATTTACTGTTTTTCAGTTTAGCGACTTACTGTTAATACTCGGATGTTTTTCGGAGTTGCCTGCTTTGCTCTACATTGCCGGCGAATTTTGACATTCGCGAAATTTCACTTTTTAGCGGCACATTTTGCATTTCACCAAACATTTGAGGCATTAATGTAACGTATGCTACTTATGAAGACCCCCAAAGATAAAGAAAACTAACTGACTGATTGCTTCCGCTATTTGAATATTATTAACGATGCGATGAGTGAAGAGTGCGTTGGAAAACATCAGCATACAAAACTAGTCTATTTATAGCCATCGAATTAATTCTGGCAAGTTCGTAGTCATGCAACTTATGAAAACTGGGTACTATGTACCGATCTCTCTGTTCCTATTGAGACTTTAGACTGATGAACGTTTGCTAAACGTAACTTACTCTGAATTTCACCGTTTTCTTTTTGGGTGTCTCATAACTTCCAGCATTAACGCAAGAGGCACAGATGGAGTGTAGTCTTAACCCCTTTCCGTGGTAGGGTCGTAAGCTTTGAACGAGGCACCGTCTAACCCTGAAAGAGCCCGTAGTGGATAGTTTTTTCCTATGGCGCTACGTTAATTAACAGAAAAGAAAAAAAGAAAAGAAAAAGAAGGATTTGGGTTGTAGAAAGTGGTTATAGTGGGTTTTCTACCGAATTCAATACAAATTTACTCGGTTTTCATCTCAAATTTAGTGCAGGGATTTGAATGCTCTAAACAAAACTTTGTTAACTGATGAACGGAAAATACATCTTATTTGAGAAAACAGCAGAGAGAGGCTGAAAGACCATTCAGTGGCGTAGGATGAATTTAGGTTTCTGGGAAACTGCCCGCCTACCCCTCCCCTAAGGCAACATTTAATGTTTGCTTAAGGGAGGGGTAGGTGGGCAGTTTTCCCAGACATATAAATTGATCCCAGTCTTCGGCCTGGGCGATTCTAGTGAAAATGTAAAGTTGACTTAAATGTTTTGGATCATCAGTCTTTTTAAGCGTGCTAGCTATATTTCCATATGACAAAAGTACTTACTCCTTAAGAATACAATGTTGAGCCGTAGGTGTTGAGTTAATGTTGAAAAAGGTAAATGGTATCACTGAAGTAAGTGATATCTTCCTTTTTTTTCTAGAAACGTTCGTAAATATCTAGTATGCCTTAATTGCCTGTAATTAATGCGTTGTAAGTCAAATGGATTTCCACTCTGCCTTTGAAATTCATATAATAATGATACACTATTTTTAAACTGTCTTATTTGTATATGAATCGTAGCTTTTGGACAAAATTCACAGCTTCAGAAAAAAAGAAGGTATTTTGTTATAGATTCCTTTCAGTGTTTGTATATGGCTTAATAAGGGACAGAACTGAGAAAAAGATTGAAACCTATGCTTATGCACGTGATACTTAACCTTTTAAGGCCCCAGTATCTGCATAAAATTCTCCAGACTGATCTCCATACTTCTCTTTAAGAATTAGTTAAGAGAATTTGTTCAAAGTCAAAGCATTTTACCTTAGGTTATCATTCCATTAATTCTCATAACCTAATCTCTTGACATTGTATGGATATCGTTAGAAGAAAATTGATGTTGGTCACCACAGGAACTCAAAGGGTTAATGGCTAACAATGTTTTCCTTTCACTTGGACAAGAGACTAGCCAAAGTGCATTTCCCAAAATATCCCGAAATTTACTACAACAAATCACAGAACCGCTCAAGAGCCCTTTTTGGAGTTTATATATCCAAGCACATTTTATCGACTCTCATAATTTCCCCCTCTTATTATCTATTGATACGGTTTGGAGAGAATTGACTTTGGAAGGAAGTAAGTAGACTAGAGCTCGTAGTTTTTCTTTAATGTTCTTCTTAGAGATGACATGCAGTGAAGATGTAGGGACTTTAACGAGGCTTCATATTTACCAGTTGAGTTTGTCATTATTGTAACAGGCAAAGCGTCTCTTGAGGGTTCAACTTGGCAAGAACGTTTGTGTCCCGATAACCTGCGATCTTGTGTTCTTTTTCTCTGTTTTTTTTTTCGGGGGAGGGCAAAAATCGGTGGATGCCTCCCAAACATACAGGGAAGAAGGACCGCCTGATCGTAGGGTAGTGTCCCTAATGCAATTGGAATTGAAGAATGCAAAGTACTGTGGTGTACCATGGGACGTAATGACGTAATGATGTTGATCTTTAGTTGTCTAGGTTACATTACGTTCTCATTATATTTTTAGTAACAGCATGAACATTCAATGGACACTCTTCAGCGTCATTATATTTAATACATTTGTAAAGCTATTCTAGAGGAATAAGACTTTTAGGTCGTGCATGGCTATCATGCTGAAATGACGGTTTTTAAAAATTGAGACAACGACGTACAAATCTAATGTTTTGGTTTTATGTCTGAGTGAAATGTGGTCCGTCAACTCTTTCCAAATTCAGTTAAAGATACTCATGCGTGAAAGGGTATCGAAATATAATTTTAGAACACATTTGGCCAAAAAAGAAATAATCCCCTTGACAATGCCCCTTAAATTTTCCCTTTTTTAATTTGGACATTCCATTATTGTGCTAATTTAATAACACAATTGCACAAGAGTTAATTTTGGCCTTGGTGTTGTTATTTTTTTTGAATGTCATTTCGATTCCTTTGTTGTAGGCGAAAGGGCAAATGCTCTGTTCATCATAAGGTATCTACTAACTAATGAGGTAAAGGTGGTCAATATGTAGTAAGCAACAGTAATTTTCTTCTCGTCATTTCATTGGCTAATGAGCCATATAGATAATTAGAAATGAGGAAATGACCATTCATAGTGAACTGCCTAAGGGAGATATCGATATTCAAACAACTCATTCACTTCCGTGGAGATAAGATATGCCAAATGTGCAAGAACGAGAATTTGTTAGTGTAGGAGTCAGCTTAGCAGAACGTTGTCATGGTCGATAATAGCATGAATTTGTAATGTTACTTCCAAGAAAAAATTCCAAGAAAATGTCGATTTTCTCTGACCACATGCTAGTAAACCTTTACAAGAAGCTCCCATGTGCTTATTTAAATTGTCAGAAGTAGCCTGTTAAGAATTTGCGCTTACGAAGCAGACTACAGTCACCAAGAACACTTCATGTTGAGTTCGTGAGAAGAATCTATAAGAAATCTTGTTAAGAGGCAAAGTTCGATGGGATTTACTTTTGCATTCAATAAGCATACCGATCGGAAGAAAATTCTTGGGATAGTGTTATATTAATCTGTAAAGTGGTCCTAAAGCCTGCTTGATCTATTGATGGGAGACACAGAAGAAACCGATTTTAAATGTTGTAATGAAAATGTGAAAAATGGTTTGTCTATCTATAACGTGGACATCACGCACATGATTGGTAGAGTGGGAACAAAATGAGAATTAGAAAAGAAGTTACTGGTAGGGCTATGGTTCAAGTTTAGGTTTTTTGGAAATGTACAGTCTATAAGGAGTGAAGTCTTTGACTCTTTATAATCGCTGTATGTAGCTTTCTATTTTCTTGTTAACTTGACTAGATTTACGTGGAGATAGAACTACCTTCGTTCCCGATCGTTGCGTCAAGAAAATAAAATAAGGCTGGGCATTTTTTAATTTATTTTTTTGTAATTGCAAGAATTGTTTACGTAAGACCCTGAACTTTAAAAATATGTCACCGTCGAAAAAGCAAAAACAATGTATACGGTTTCCATCGCTTGTGAGAAACATCAATCGCAGCAGCTTCTGATTCAGAGCGATAAAGCTAGTTCATAAGAAATCATATCCGCTAAACGAATTCAGGTTAACATTTTGGTTGACACCAGTGTTATTAAGACTTGCCGCGGTACATTATCGCGATTATGACTCAAATTACTTGTGAACAGATGACGGCCAAATGTGGCGAAATCTCTCGAAAAAAAGGTCTTGTTTGCGTATGTAGGGTAACAATTTGATTTTGAAACAAAATTTAAAAAAGTGAAAGTTAAAGATTTACGATTTCAAAGAGTTGCAGACATGGCAAGGCCATTGCCAAATAAACAACTTCTGCGCCTCGCGCTTTTCAGTTTTTCACTGGTAAACAGCGTGCTTGTCGTGCGCGAAGCCCTAACTGGACGAACATTAGTGTGTTTCTGAAATTCTTTTCTATTCTTAGCAATTCCAATACCAGTTGAATAACTTGTCAGCGATCCCAAGATTGTTTAACTTTGGCTCAATATTGCTGAAACCATTCCATGCCAAACTATCATCATTTTCTCAACAAATGTTTAATGGCTGCATTGCGCATACACATGTTCAGTGTTAAGAGAGCGCGTCAAACGGCTTCAATTTTGAGAGCTAAAGAAATGTCTTCACGATTTCGAAACAAATGAGGTTGCACTCTTCTCAACATGCCATTCTTTATATCTTGTCGTGCGTGGGGACCGTTTGACTTCATTGAGGTACTTCTCCATAAAAATGAGTGTGAAACAGGGAAAACGTTGAAAAATTACGAAAACACCCCTAAAGGAACCAGAATCTATTTTTGAGGGCGTGGCTCAAAATTCATTTTCATCCCAGAGTTAGAGGTACCAAATATAAAGGAATAAATTAACTGATACTGACAATTTTCAATTTCAATAAAGACGATTTAGTTGACCAGCAAGTAGTTCCTAGCATTTTTCGGCTAAGAACAGAAAATAGCCCTTGAAAAGTAATGAAAAAGAAAAAAAAAACCGTAACAGCAAACATTTTAGGTTTCTCGAAAGGTTCTAGGTGCCCCCCACCCCCTCCCCCCCAAGGTTTGACCTGTCGACTGTCCGGTCTTGTTGATAGAAAGAGTAGCAATATTTTCTCTCCTAAAAGTCCTCTTTTTGTCCCCCTTTATGAAGGAGATTAATGGGCAGCGGGAATGTCCTAACTTAATTTAGTCATAAAATTAAGTTATACACTTCGTTATAATTGATTGTTTTCATGTTCCTGTAAATTAACAATGACCAGCAAATTAGTTCAAGGGCGTGTGGAGAAGGTAAAACGTCTGCACAATACATTTCCTTTCTCTCTTAAAATACTGACACTGAATTAGAAAAGCGGAAGGGTTGATCCCATGGTATTTTTTTCTTTTCGCGCATAGTATTAAACAGCCCACTCGTGTAAGACAATCGCGTACTAAATAATAAGCTTCTTTTACAAGAAAGCGATTTATTTATTACAAAAATAGATTATAGCCCCGTCGGAAGGAAATACTAACGGGATGAAGTTCGGCCGTGTTAAAATCACTATTTGATGGTTTAAAGAATCTGGTTTTGCAATAGTTTTGGCCGGACATTACACCAATAAAAAATGTACGTTGCATGTTGCTTGCGTGTCTATACCTTAAGGACGAGTTGCAAGGCTGTTGCTAATGATTAATTTTCTTCCTTATTAAGTATGATCGGGGTAAAAGTAGAGTTGAGCAGATTAGGAACAGTATATAGTACAGTTCAGCTTTACTTTCCTGTGCGGTACCTGAAAGCGCTGTTTTTTAAGTGCAGCAAAGCGGAACGGAGAAGTAACTATGAAGACCACACAAAGTTAAGCTCCACTAGGTTATTTTACAGAAATATTAAGAAAGCGAGCCATAGACAACCCCTAAGAACTAAACGTATTGTTTTTCGTCTTTGAAGCAAGTCTTTGAAGCAAAGACATAACCAGCCCGGCTTTTTCTGAACTCCGCTTTGAGGTCTAAGTGGAACTAACCAGACTAGCGTTTCCGGATAAAACACTTGTATTGTCCCCATTTTCGTTGTCCCAAAGTTAATTTGACATTATTAGTCTTAGCTAGAAACAGTCTGTTTAGTAGCGTGATTAAAGCGCCCATAATTTATGCAAAGGTTAAAAACGTGCAACTGGTTTGCACAGAAAAAAAGAAAGAAAGAAAGAATGGACGGCTTTGGCTGGGTTCTGATCAAAAACTGTTTTTGTCACTCCAAGTGTTAAGGCTGAAATTTCATCCCCACACACTCAAAAAGACTTTTTAGCGCATCTAATGTATTTTCCAATTATAGCTTTGACTGTTTCCCTCTCATAGTCAGTTACATGCAAGGTAGCTCTACTTTTGAGTCTGTGAAGAAATCCTACTATTTTCTATATTCTCAGTATTTTGTACACTAAAAGTAGGAGTTGATTATAAAATTTGGATTTGAGCAATCTAGTATTAAAGTGGAGAGGTTAACTCTTGGAATAAGAGGATTAAATCGTAGCGGCATCATTGAAATGTTGTAGGTGCAAATAATCCATTTTCCCGCCCCTTTACACTTACCCCACCCGGCGCCCCAGTTCATGTTCTTGTAATTGGGTAAAGTGTAAAACCCTGCCACAGATCAAGTGACCGTATTCTTTAAATGTTAGTTTTGCGCGTTAGCTGTCGTAATTCGATGCAAAAAATGACAGCAGTCTTTCCTTCTACGTCATAGAATGTCTTGAATTAGGGCGAGGTCAATATAAATTAGGTGACATAATAAGGATTTAAAAGATGAACATGTAGGATGATTGAATTTCTTCGTTTTATTACCACCCTTGTTTTATCATTGTGGGGGTGAAGGGTGTGAAGGGGCTTAAGGCCGATTTACACGCACGTGAGGTGCTTACTATAAGCTACCATAGAACACGATTCTTATCGTGTGAATCAAACCTACCGAACTGCAGGCTTGCAGGTTTAGACGTATATACTGTGAGCACATCGCAGTTGACATACTGAGCTGCACAGTGAAAACGGGCCTCTTACACCTCTGTTTTGATTTATTCAAAAATTGAATAGCACTGTTCCAGTGATTGTGAGTGAGTGCGTGTTGATGAAAATAATAGCGGTCTCCAGTGGAAAGTCAGATTAATCTAGTGGATATCGCTTACCTTCTTTCAACATCTAGGGCTCGGGAGTAGCTTATCGACTATTATTGATTTTTGTTATTTCCGAGTTGTAGGTATTTTCCTAGATTTCACTGTACATGTAAGACCACCGACGATGATAAAAAACTGTATCATACCCTCTTCAAGTTACAACTGAAGTTTCAACGACTGTTTTTTACTCTTGTAAATCATAGTCCCTATTGAAGTACATGTGCGTTAAACAAACAAATCCCGTTACAATTAGAACAAATAATAAAAAGAAATAGGCTACACTAATTGCTGGCACGGAAAAGCACTAAATGCTTACTTTCTGGTCGAAATCCTTGACGATGATTTTGCTTAATATTTTTTGCAAATACAGAAGAGCTGTACTGTTTTTTTTACATAGTTGAATTTAATTGTATGCGTGGTGTTTCTTTTTACAGTTTCTTGGACCAGAACAAGCTTCAAACGTTTCCATCAAACTTGAAAGAGTTGAAAAAACTTAAGATATTGTAAGTAAACTTTGCAGCATAAACTTAAGCGCAAAGGGCGCGCACGCGCACTCTATTCTTCCTTTACCCCTTTCCTTCATCTCCTTTGTCGGAATTAAAGTAGCCTGAGAAAACAGCCGACATTTGGCGACGCAGCAACTGATTTCCCCGCCAAACGACGCCTGAGAAACGAGCGTAGAAATTAATACTGATGACGCGTCACTACCCAGATCTGGGAAGTGCTTCCTGATTGGTTGAATCAAATTTCTCACGCTGCACGACCAATCAGAAGCACTACCCAGATCGGTAGTGACACGTCATCGATCAGTGTGGAATTTCTACGCTCGTTTCTCAGACGTCATTTAGCGGGGAAACCAGTGGTAGCGTGGCCAAATGTCGGCTGTTTTCTCAGGCTAGAATTAAAGTTGCTTTAGCTCGTGTTCTGCTGTCCGGTTTAGAATGGTACACATACAGTTTTCTAATTAATTATGGCTTTCAATCAAGCTTGATCGAACTATACCTTACAGAGTGGTCTCCTATAAGGGTAAAATTTCAATTTTCCAACATACATTCCCGCTCCATGGAATTCCCTCCCAGGTTCCAGCGCTCTCAAAGTCCTTCGCCTCTCATTTCCGGTTCTGGTAGTTGGCCCCAGCTCTCTCGCTCGGTTTTGCCGCAGAAAACATAAAAAATCTACCACTCGCCCTTCGCGCTCGTGAAAAAAAAAAATGAACTCGACTTGTCCGCAATTCTAAATTGAAAACTGCTGTAACCAAAAGTTTATGTATTTCTCGTTGTACATGAAAGACAGGATTAGTTAAGTTTTACTTCTTAACGATTTGAGCCTGCCATCATGCCTTCCTTCCTTATATATCCTATCATGGATGTTCTTTTTGTCTCGTCTCCAAAAAAAATAAATAAATACCTAAAAAACGCCTGATCGCAGGTTATAATTATAGGGGCCGGCCTGAGATGTTTTAAAAAAACAGGTCTATAATGAAGCAGGTATAAACAAGATCATTAACTTGTTTCGTGAGAGTGGGCTCATACAGTTATCGTTTTGTTTTCTTCTAGATCTCTGAAAATGAACAACTTAAGAACTTGTCCAGTGTTGTCTTTGAAGTCTTTGAATGAGCTGTAAGTACCTTTGTCAAGTACCTTTTGTTTTGAGTTTCCAGTATTAAAATTAATTTCCCTTTCGTAATTCTGTTCCTTTTTTTCAGATATCTAACGGGAAACAAACTGCACAGCGTTCCTGCCGATTCTTTTCGAAACGCGCGGAATATTAATCACCTGTAAGTGTGGAAAGGGTCACGTGCTTTCTGTAGTTCTAAATTTTACTTTCCGCCTTCTTTTAGCTTCTCTTTTGCTGTTCTTGTTACTTGCAGTGTCTTTGACACTTTTGTCGTATGTGTTTGTTCTTTATCTGTTACAAGTTAGTCATAAGTTATATATTCTTACATTTTACATTCACATAATTTACCACTGAATAGAAGTGTTATTTGTAGTTCACTTACCCACGAAATAACTAGAAACTCTTTATCACTCGTGATAGAAATTGGAACGTTTTGGTAGTTGTGGAAAGAGTGAAATATGTGAACAACGCAGGAACCACAAACAAAATCAACCCAAACATCCCCTTATGTTCTTATTTTTTCGACGAGTTGTGGAATGTTCATCTGAAGTTCATTGACATTTGACAATGAGCTGTCAAAAGTTGACTGAGACTTTGCTGAGGTACCGATTTTTTTTTTAAAAGGTGTCATTCGATCGACCGGGTTTGTTCGAAAAGCGCCTCCTGGAGAGGATCCCAGACGGGTAAACTGCAGGGAACTGGCATTTTTGCACTTCCCTGGGAAAATGGGATTTGAGTGAAAGTAGAACTGGGATTTGACCCCCCGGGAATGAGATGACCAATCTCGGGGATTGGTACCTTTTAAACGTAGGCTCTACGGATGATAAGGAAATGGTAAATTTTGTCCTGATTTTTGTTTTAGGTGGCTTGACCACAATGACCTGACAGACGTCCCGAAGGATGCCTTAGAGAAGTTAAAACACCTGGAATTTTTGTATGTAGAGTGTATATTTCCATTCGTTAAATTATTTTATTTTGACTTCTCTGTGTTTTATTCTAAGCTGGGGAGACCCTTACAGATACTTTAGATTGCAAAACTAAAATTTCAATCCCTCTTCTCGCTATAGCGATGCTCTCGCTGAGGTCACCTATTGATATTAATATGCCCACCCAAAGCGCATTGGTTCTTAAAGCAAAATTTCTCTTGTTTCCCTCGTTACAAATTTGAATGACAAAAACAATGTTTGTAAATAGTTATTTATCCTGTTAATTAAGTGTGTATGTTAGTCCGTCCTGTTGGAATCTCTGACGTACTTCTTATTGTTGTATTTCTTGTTTTTCATAAATAGTATATCGCGTTTTATTTAACCGACTTATTTGATCTTTCCTTTATAGGAGTCTTGAACAAAACAAGATTCGCATTATAAAGAACAACTCATTCCACCAGCTCTCCAAGCTAAAATCACTGTACGTACTGAATCCTGGTCTTTAATTTTGTATTGTACTCCCTTAACTTAACCCTAACCCTAACCCTAACTCTAAACCGCTGACAGATGCCCGTCGGTTAAACAAAAGTTTACTGGGCAAGTTTTGTTCGCTGTGTTACGTGTAATACGTGTTGGTGTAAAGACGCTAAGCTGCGAAAGTGGCTCCTTGACGAAACAAAAGCGTAACTTCACTGGCACTTGTTTCACAAAATGCAAAATGAAAGTGCAAAAATTAAGGCGCTATGGATGGTAATAAGATCGCTGATAACAACATCAGTCAAATATTCAGCGTAATAGCTGGTGTAGATGGAAGAGTAAGACTAGTTAAAAGGCCCACACCAAATTTACGGCCGCAAATAAGGGCGATACCTGCTAGAGAGGAGGACACGCGTGGAAAGTGACCCCGCCATCCTCGCACGCATAGCTTATCTTGTAGTATAAATCAAACCAGGTTCAGCCACAAGCAACTCCTTCTTAGCACTAAGTTCACTATATAATTTCCCTCAACAGGCTTCTGTTTAACAATAGTTTGGAAGAAATCGAAGTTGGAGGATTTCATGGTCTCATGAGTCTGGAAGATTTGTAAGTACTTATATCTCATTGACCTTCTCAAGCCCTGTTAACTCAGTTAAAAAAACTGAGTTAACAGGGCTTGATTAGTATGTAGGAGAAAAAGGGATCATTATACGTTCTTGGAAACTGCCCACCTACCCCTCCCCTAAGCCAACTTTTTGCCCTAGTCTAAAAGTAAGTGTTAATGTTGGCTTAGGGGAGGGGTAGGTGGGGTGTTTGATCCCTTTTCTCCAGCTTACTGGGATCAACTCCTGTTAACTCGGTTAAAAAGAAGTTCAGTGCATGTTTCTAATACTTGGTAGACATAGAATGTTAATTGTAGCTAAGAGTATTAAGTGGTATTCAGCTCATTCCTTAGGTAAAACTTGTATAGCTGTTACAATTGAAGTTAGAGTAATAAGGCACCTAAGTCTCCAAAGAGTATCCCGAGTATCGTTGACTTATCTTATTTGCCCAAGTGTACATAATTTTGTAAAAGGTTTTAGAAAATAGGAACCTGAGTTAAATTTTAGACTAAACAGGTTCTTTTATAAAGGGGACCTAGCTTGCTAATTTTAGCCTAACAGGTTCTGAAAAGCCAGGTTCTTAGTGGCGGGTTTTTACTGTATAAGCCAAGATCAGCCCTTGCTATAGCAAAATGTCAGGTGCAAAATGTTTGTCTTTAGAGTAAAGTAGAATGGATTCCATTAACGTGCTCATTGTCTTCTAACTGCAATTTTTTTTTTTGCTGTAGAAATTTAGGATTCAATAACCTTAGCAGTATGCCCGCTTCTTTACAGCATATGAGGAATCTTCTAATACTGTAAGTGCTTCCTAAATATCTCGGAGTTAATCTTTTTAAAAAGCTTTGGTAGGTTTTTTCTTTAACTTTTTGACATGTAACGGGTTTGTTCCTGACACGAACAAAATAAAAATGGCGTCTTATCTTGCTAATAGTTGTCTAACAGCGATTGTCTTTTCTCTTTAAGAAATTTGGGACAAAACAGACTTAGCAGCGTGCCCATTTCTTTACAAAACTTGGCGAGTCTTGAAATATTGTAAGTGCACTGTAAATCTCGCAGTAAATCTGTCGTGCAACTGAGCTTTCAGTTTAAACAGTTCTTTTTATTTCTGATAAGCAACAATTACTTTACACTTACGCACATGCTAAGTTGCGTAATTGATGTGACGAGTTTTCCTGAGGGGAGGGGGGAGGGTGGTCTCGTGTACACCTGCTAATCTGTCGGAATCAAAATTAAACAGTTTTTCATGTCAATTACTTTACCTTTTTTTATTTGCCAAGCTGCGTAATCAAAATATCTAGTTTTATCCTTGTGAAGGACTCTTCAAAAAAACAGCTTAAAGCCTTGACACATTAATGTAACCTTCCAATGACTCTTCTTTCAGTAACTGAGCTGAGTTCTTCTCTTTTCTCGTGTTATGTACATACTGACACCTTCATGTGTGCCTTTTTTTCTATTTTTCTTTTACTTTTAGAGAACTTCATTCTAATCCCATCACCAACATTCCAGATTATGCGTTTAGAGGGATGGAAAAACTTGCAGACTTGTAAGTAAAGTAGAAGTCACAAATATAACTGAGATCATACAGTCTGTTAACTAAAAATCGAAGATAAAGCTCGAGGACGTGCTGAACACTAGCATGAGCGATGGAAAGAAAAAAAATGGCTTTCGTTATGAATTAGTTGGATCAGAATCTAGAAACATTTTTTTTTCATTGGAGTCAACATTTAAATTAGGGGCGCCTTTAGGGGCGCCTAACTTTTATCGTTCTGCGCCTGCGCAAGTCAACTTATGCTCATTTTTATCTCCCATGTGAACTTCATGATCAATTCTGTTTACGACTGCGTCGCTTGTGAGTTATCATCTGCAGACAGGTGTTGTTTAATATCTTTTGTTCCAAAATTCACTTGCGGATTTCATCCACCGACCGATTAACTTTAGGATTTATTGTAATGAAGTCGTAACATTTACACAATGACGTCAACTAAGACACGGGTCTCTTTGATTGGGAAATCTGGCTAACGATGTGATACCAATCAAACGTGAAATCCAAAGACGGATTTCGATTCTCGATCGGTGATATTGTCATTTCAAATCTAAAGACGAAGAAGATTCAAATACAGATTTTCCAGTAGATAAAAGTGTAAATATACGTTTCATACTTTTAACGTATAGCCAATGTCCCTTTTGCAGACGTTTAACCTGGGAAAGGGTGAACACAGTTGGTCACAACGCATTCGTATCCCTGCCTTCTTTAACAAGACTGTAAGTGCCGATTTCTTTCTTACGACTTCAGTTTACTCCTCAACCTTTCATTTTATCATTTGCTTGTTCACTTGCTTTAGCTGAGCAAGTCCTCACTTTTGCATTTATTTATTTCCGTCTCTCTTTTAGGTCACTGGTCAGCGTAAAACTGGTTAAATTTCCAAATTTGACCGGAACAACGCGCCTTCAAGAATTGTACGTACCATTTGATTGTTAACTTTCCTTGTGATATCGTTACTATTTACGAAAAATTTTCAAGTTTGGGGAATGGGGTGTTTATATGTTAGTTAATTGTGGCTAAGAGAGAGGGCGCTTATTCGAAGTGTACGGAGTTCAATGCTTTCAAAGTATCGCGATGAGTCATCGACAATAATGATCGTGAAAAGCAAGAATCTAAGTTCCAACATGATAAAGATCTCATTGCGTTTTAAGTTATCCAATTTATTTTAAGGAATACTGTTTGTGTTTAGTAGCATAGGCCTTTTCCCTTTAACCCTTTAAGTCCCAATAGTGTCCAAGATCAATTTTCTCCTTACAATTATCCATACACTGTAAAGAGATAAGTTATGAGAATCAATAAAATGATCACCTAAGAGAAAATACTTTGATCTTTGAACAAATTCTCTCAACTAATTCTTTAAGGAAATGTATGGAGATCAGTTTGGAGAATTTGTATGCGGATACTGGGGCTTAAAGGGTTAAAAAAGAGTGGAAGGGACATGCATCAGAGGCATGAGTGACTCATTCATTTCTGATTTTTATTTCATTGTCTGAAGGACTGTGTCGTTTTGTGAGATCAGTGAGCTACCCGAAGACCTGTGTCAAAAGCAAAAGGATTTAGTTGACTTGTAAGTGGGTATTTTATTCAAAGCGTTCAGTCTAGTATTGATATCAGCGGAAATCCTCCATATGCAATTAAAATGTTATAATTAGTAGAAAACAAATTACCTGTCAATGAAGGTCACATTTATATTCACATAGGAGAGACGCCAAATGTTAACTGTTAATCAGTGTATTTTTTATGTCCTTTGTTTGATAATACCCCTGTAGGCTAATCTCTTCTTGATTCTTAATAATAATTTCACTAACAGGCACTCGGTTCTCATTTCAGGACATTGAATTTCAATAAAATTGTTCGCATACCAGACCTGTCTGGCTGTTCCTCGCTTTCAGTGCTGTAAGTATTTCATAGGTACCCTAGGAAACAGTATACCCCCTGCAATCTTTAATATACATCTCTACTTTGCGGTTTGGTAGAACAGTACCTTGCGTCATAACGCAATGCTATTAAATGCTCTTAACCGAAGTTGGCCGGTAGCAGTGATTTTATTTCGTGATCTTGTCCTCGGAAAAAAACTCAATCAGTGCTCTGTGGGAAGGTGTCATTTTGCCCGTCTGCCACCATGTCTGTTCTCTCTTGCCTTTTCCGTCCATTGCCTTAAGTCATCCGCCGACACTTAACTTTGAGATTTCATCTTCACAACATAAAAGGCATTTTAATCGACAGATTAACGCCGAAGCTGTTAATGAATTTTACCAGCACTGTTACTTCTCCTGCCCGGGATTGTACGGGATATTGTCCGACGACCAGTTACATCAGTGTTTGTAACGCACATAATAATTTTCTCCGATTACCGTTTTACAAATGGTTTGCGATATACGTTGTTATGAGTTTTAGAAACGAATACCTGACGTTGCTTTAAGAAGTGTCGATAAACGAGGGTGCCTGAGTACGCCAAAGACCACCACAATGAGAATGGTTCATGACGTCAGAGTTTATAGAGATCTACGCTTTTCAACCTCGCTCCCAGGGTCTCTATTTCGTCATCCTACGTCATTTCATTACTCACAACCATAAAATCCTTGAATATCTAAAATGTACACGATTTCTTTGTGATGCCACATCTAATTCTTAGCAGGAAAGACATCATCTTGGTAGTTAATTCAAGTTAATTTAATTTGATCAAAACAGTATTTTTGTTTCCCTAACAGGAAAATAGAGCATAATAACATCAAATCGATCGGAAGCTCTTTAAGAAACTTGGGAATTCTCAAAGACCTGTAAGTAGTCTACAAATTTAACTAATACCGGCTTTCCTGAAATCCAATTATCAATACAGCAAGTTAACTTACTTGTGAAATGAAATAGTAAGCAATCAAAATAAAATATTGTAAATCGAAGTGAAATTTCCATTTAAAATAAGGATTTTGTTTCACTTGCTCACCCTTCCGTTTCTTCGGTGAAAAAGAAACCAAGCTTATTCATTTCTACTTTGCACATTCTACATAAATTGTATAGCGAACTACGTTATAGTCCAATATGCTATTACATTCCTCTAATAAGCCCGCCCAGAGATAGGCCTATCTAACTGTAAACAAAAAATACATTCGGTTATAACCCCCCCCCACCACCCCCCACTCCCAACCACCCCCTCCCCCCCCCCCCCCGCCACGAGCCCTCCTCTAGCTTGTATTGTATTAATTTTGATTTTCTACGACGTTTTGAAGCTTAAAAATCTTTTTTTAAAAACGCTTTTTTTAGTTCGGGTATAAGCCCCTCGAATACAAGTGCCACTGTTTATCAGCCCCCTTATAACCTCTTATGAAGTTGTATTTAACAATTATTCCTGGAGCCCGAATGGGCTCTGAGTCAATAGCCCGTGAGGCCGAAGGCTGAATGGGCTATTGACTCAGAGGCCACGAGGGCGAGAGGAATAATTGTTTTAGTAAAATCCAACTGGTTGGTCAAAAATATCGAGAATAAAAAAAAAATTAGCTAGTTAAAGCTAGACTTTAATCCTTTTTTGCCGCCAAAAAGCCCGCGCTTTTCGCTACTAGTGGGCTATAACATATAGCTTAGTAGTTGCTGAACCAATCAGAACGCAGCATTGATAATAGACCACTAGTTGGATTTTACTAAAAAGCCATAGCTTATAAGGCGCAGTTCACGGTATGTGGTTTAGTTGATATTTCCTTTAATACCATTTCCTCTACAAATGTTTCTTTTAGAACTCTTAAAGGAAATAAGATACGAAAGCTTGAAAGTAGGACGTTTGAAGGTGTTACTAATCTTGAAACACTGTAAGTATTCTCCGTCAAATATACTATATGATCTATCATTAATATCATCGAATGGATATTCATTATGTCTGCATATTTGATGGCTTCATAGTTTTAATTGAGTAGCACCATCGAAAGAGCAGATTATCTGGGAGAAATAAGATATAAAAGCATCGCGGTTTTTCGAGGAATACTTTGATACTTCTAACTATTTTTGAAAGCTATACAAGTAAGCGCTTCAAAGGATAAAAATGCAACAAGAAAAATATCTCAGAACGGTACTAAAAGACTTACCTTATTAATTGCGGATTTAATAGTAACATTTAAAGTCTTCTTTACTCAGGAAATGTTTCAACTCACCAAAAATTTGGCAATCATCCGAAATCATTCTCCCCCGGCTCTATATGCCTGTAACTTTGCATTTCTTAGTTATTTCTCCTGAAGAAGAAGCTGAAAGGGCCTTAGCCAGGATATTAAGGGAGTTTTCAGTATATCAGAACACTTTAAAATATGACAATAAATACCAGCCTCTTTGTACAAAGCTAAGACCGACTTCTCTGAACGGGTAAACTGTCAAAAACTGTCGCTGTATCTTAAAGGTGAATCGCTGTATCTCAAAGGATTCGCAACGACGATTTTTAGCTCAACACGTCACAGCGTTGCAACATTGTTGCGACATTGTTTCGAATAGTTACGACACTGTTCCGACATTGCAACACCGTGTTGCGCTAAAAATCGTCGTTGCAAATCGTCCCGTGTAACATCACCTTAAAAAACGGTGAATGTGCGGCCGCGGATATAGTAAGAAAAGGCCCGAAAATAATCATCACGTGCCATTGTCGCTTTTGCTAACTACAGCTGGACTATTCTTTATTTACTTTAACATACTATTTTAATATCCTTGCAGGAACCTTGCAAAAAATGAAATAAATTTCATTGCAGATGATGTTTTTGCACCATTTAAAATGATCAAAATTCTGTAAGTATATATCATCATATGAATACAATTTTTTTGAGCGGGATTGAATGAAAAACTAAATACCATAACCTTGTATAGCCTTTTGTGCACAACCCTGAACAAAATTAAAATCCGCTATAAAATTTAAGGGCCAAGAGAATCTGACTGGTCATAAGTCGAAGTCTAAGACTTGAAACCTAAAGTTGCGTGAATCGATTTTCAAAAATAATTGTGTTAGGAAAGTGGAAAAGGCTAATTCTCTTAGAATTGACCTTTCTAATTTTTTTTGCATTGGTTACATACGTTCCGTGCACAAAAATATCAAAGATGCGATAAATGGATCCGGAAAATTCCTCCATTTCGCCTTTTTAACCACTAAGAACCTTTTTCCTCTTCAAAAATTTATAAAACTATAAAATTTAACGTGGTTGTGAGAACGACTCATTTAAAAGATCAAAAGTATACTGTATATCCAAATCAGCTGATTATGAAGAGAGTGAAAAGACTAGAAAAATTGCATGACCCTCCCAAACGGAATGGCGCGAACCATTTGATTTTCCCCCCGGATTTTTAGCTGGTTTTCCCGTGGACCCATGTACAAAGTAAATGGTAAGCGGACGACCATCTGACTTTTGAGGCGTTGGGGGGGGGGGGGGGGGGGAGGGTATAGGTGATTTGGTTTGGGTAAGGTAGTTCCTTGCAACAATTTTTCCCCTCAAAATCAGTCAAGTCTGCAGGATATTTTTCTCTGAAATCACTCATACTCCCCGTCAAAAGTCATATTGTTGGCCCCGCACATCTTAGTTTTCAGTTTCTTAGAAATGAGAAAAAGAGAAACCTTGGGAACGATGTTCGAACATGTATGATTGGTTTTATATTCTTCAGTCTTAAACTGAACAGATAGTAACCGCTATAAATCATGCATAAAGGTACTTTGGTGAACGCGTCGTGTGTTTGTCCACAGGGACCTGAGCTACAATTCATTCCCCGTGTTGCCAACAAAAGGACTCAAAACTCTGCAGACCCTGAAGGTTCGAGACAACAGAGAACTAAAAGAAATTCACGCTGCAGACTTACCATCCATTCGGCTTGTTGAGGCGCATTACCCATACCACTGTTGTGAATTCCGTAAAGAGAAGAAAGAGAAAACGCAAGCACCACCTGCAGGAAAATGGGCTGAAAAGACCCATGATTCGTGGACTTGGGACGAGGTTGTATATCTTAGAAACTCTTACGGGGAGGAAAACATGACAGAATCTACGATAGACGACATATCAGGAATAGGTTCTGGAGAAGTGGATCCTGTCCTAATTGAGGGAAGCACAAATTCCGAGATCCAAGGTCCAGTTACGGATGCGTCAGGCCAAACAGGTAATATTATCGTAATTGAGGAAGACGACAACTATGAAGTCACATGCACTCCCGAACCTGCGGACCCTTTTTTTCCTTGTGACGATCTCATGGATGTGACTTTTCTTCGCGTGGTGGTCTGGATTGTATTTTTGCTAGCATTGCTTGGTAACGCAGCTGTGGTTTTCGTCATCGTTACTCGCAGTTCTCGAATCGACGTGTCCAGGTTTTTAATTTGTAATCTCGCCGTGGCGGATTTATGCATGGGGGTGTACCTCGGGTTTTTGGCCATTGTGGACACTTCGACACGAGGCAACTTCCGAAGCTATGGTGTGGAGTGGCAGTTAAGCAGCGGCTGTAAGACAGCGGGTTTCCTTGCTGTGTTATCAAGCGAAACCTCGGTCTTTACATTAACTGTGATAACCGTTGAAAGATACATTGCGATAACGCATGCGCTGGATATCTCTAAGAAAATGACTCTGAAGAAGACTGGCATCGTCATGCTTATTGGCTGGGTTTTTGCTTTGATCTTTGCGACATTACCCTTGTTCGGCATCAGTGATTACACAAAGTTTAGTGTTTGTCTTCCGTTTGAAACTGGGGATTTAAAATCGTTGGTCTACGTGATGTCATTACTGATAATCAATGGAACAGCATTTCTAGTCATACTGACGTGTTACGTGAAAATTTATGTCACAATTCGTGGCTCAAATGCGTGGAATACAAATGACTTTAAAACGGCTCAAAAAATGGCTCTTCTCATCTTTACAGACTTTGCTTGCTGGGCGCCCATAACTTTCCTATCCATTGCGGCTGCTTTCGGTGGAGAGTTTGTTAGCCTCAATTGGGCTAAAATTTTAACAGTTTGTGTTTTTCCTCTAAACAGTTGTGCGAACCCCTTTTTGTATGCTATTTCCACTGCACAGTTTAAGAGAGACTGCATGTCCTTTTGTCGAAGGGTGAAGACTTCGCAGATTCCAAAACTAACGAGCTCGCGGAGAAAATTTTCCATTTCAAGTGCAGAAATGCGGCGCAATTCTCAAGTGAGCTCATCTAATGGACTTGAGGGGATGATTGCGAAACTTCGAGCTGGTGCAAGGCGAAACTCTCTTCCCGCTTCAATGAAGTTAATGGTTCTGCAACCTGAAACAAGCAAATCATTGGAATTCCCTCAAAAAGACAAAAAAGTTATTGTGGAGAGAGTAACAGCTCTTTAACAATTTTAAAAACACAACTAAGTTGTCTTACACTGTAAATTTAACCCAGTAAAATAAGCGACACTCAGGTCGTTAACAACGAACTTATATTGAATAATAACAGGTTGCTCCGTTAGTACGAGGTCTACTAAAAACCGTTTTTTTGTGGAATTCGAGTCCCTTTCTAGGTGAGGAACTTAGCATGGCCCGCAATCAAAATTCAGGGGATAGTTTTATAACTTAAAATTTGTAAAGGGAATAAATTAATTGCATGGTGTCTTTACAAACTGTATTTGTCTTTTTCTTAGAAATCTGAGAGCCAGGAAAGGGTTTTTTATTTAACGAAAAAACAGTTGTTTGTTAATAGTTTCAATAGGCCATTTCCGAGTTCCAAAAGCTCTCACTTTCAAAATGATGTTAAGTGCAAAACTTTTTTTTTTTTTTTGTGAAAATGAGTTTTATTTGCATGAGAATAAAAAATCAATGGATTTGCACTTAGCCTCGCTTTGAAAGAGAGGCCGGGGGAAACTTGGGAATGGCCTATTAAAAATACACTGTAATTACTAATAAAAGACATTCCTTAGAGAAAGATTTAAACGAATATCTGATATCAATATTGTGAATGAATGAATAGATCAGAGAGTGACCATAGGGTAGACTTCCTTAGCTAGGCAATCAACTTTGCTTTATTTGGCTGATGAACTATATTAAAGTGCACTGGGAAGAATTTCCGCTTTTTAAGTACCTACAAGTGTCCTTCACAGTTGTGTTGAAGAAACACTTGTTGGTTAGTTATTGTCTTCAGTGTGGTTTTGGTATTATTCTGTGTCTTTTCAATGGATTTTGTAAATGAATCGCTGTATTTATGCCACTGTATTTCAGGGATCGCTGACTGTTTCTTATTAAGGAACCTTATTTACAACGGGAAGTTTATCAGTTTGGGGGTACGTATGGTCCGGCAGGTTATAATGATGACCGAAGCGTTGAAACACAGGCGAGAGTGACTGGTATTCACGTGCTACTCCTATGTTATAGTTCTCCTCCTCAGATTTAAGCTCGTGACAGCTTGTAAATAGATCATTACGTATATAAATAGCTATTTACGCAGTATTTTGTAACATTTTGTAATTATGAGTGTATATACCTAATGAAAACAAATAAAGAAGTTTTAACTATGGCTGATTTGCTTAGCCTCCGGGCGCCATTTAGGTTTTTTGGTTAGTTTTTAAAGAGCGCGCGAGGGGAACACGCAAAAGGGAGAGAAGGCTCTTGGCTCCTTTTCTCCTCTGCGTGTGCGCGCGTCCTTGTAATTTCTCCCTTCTCCCTAAAAAACAAAACGGCGCCTGCCATGCAGCCTAGTTTGCTTAAGAAACGATGACTTTTAAAAGCTGCTTTTTTCACAAAGAAGTATTTAAATTCTCCCGCCCCGCTACAAAATGACGCAAATGAACCTACGGTATAACACAAGCACAAGCACAAGTAATTTATGCGTATGCGATAGCGTGACCATCCTCAGTCCTTTAGAATGAAATCCAGTCAAACCTGTATTAAGCAGTATCCCTCTATTAACTGGTTACTTCTCATAGTTCCGGAATCATTTTCTGTAGTTACGTAGAGGTCAATAGGATGTGGGGGTCACCTTTTCCATCGAAGCAGCCTCGTTCTCAGGGCCTCTCTCCTAAAACTCCTGGAGCGAGAGCCAGGAAGGACCGGAAACAGAGAGACTCTGGAAACGAGGTTGTCATCGAAGTATCTGGGAGCTTAAGTAAAGACGTCTTGCAGCGACGGACGTCAACCGGAAATGAACTGTTTGCATTCTTGGACAATGGTTTTTCCAAATTTTGGGGTATTTTGTCTTTATAAGAGTGAAGACACTAAGCAATATAAATTTGGAAACGTCGATGCATTTTAGAGGCAAAGGCTTTACTTCCGGTTGATGTGCGTCGTTCAAAAACGTCTTAGTAAGAAGAGGACAACAAAACGTTTGTATGTGACAAACGTGACATAGCTATTACCTATGTGTTTTGTCGTGATCTTTACTTATATTACTGTGTTTTTAAAAAAACATATTTTTAATTAAAGAAAGGTGAAGTTTGTCAGAAAGTTTTTTTTAACTCAGTCATTGTCAAGCTTGTCACACGCGCCTTGCCGTCTTCTCTCCTCTCCAGTCCAGTTGCGTAAGTTTACTATTGTTGATTTTCTTCACCTCTATAATGTTTCAGCTCTGCGCTCACTTTGGTCCTCTGACATCTGAAGTAACAAAAAAATTGTCACGTGACATCACACGTGATACATATGATTAGTCCGCTTGGGGTCGTCAAAATGTCACAATTGCAGTTTGTTTACCATTATTTTTGGATACTGTGGCATTTAAACAGATTACAATTTTATTTTCGAGTGGCAAAACAATATTTTACGGACGAGCGCAGCGAGTGAGTAAAATATTGTTTTTGCCACGAGAAAATAAAATTCATATCTTCAAGCCGCCGTGTAATGTTCTTTTTATTATATAGACTAAAAGACGTCGATAAAATAATACAGGGAAATTACCAAAATTACGTCATCGATAAACTCACGTGTGAGATTATGGAAAATAAACCACTCGGGTCCCGGATGTAGTTTTTATGAATTTTACGAGTGGTATATTTTCCAGTAAAACACTCATGTCTATATAATAAAAAGAAATACATTGCTCTCCGCACAGGCTCGTTTCTCGAACGTTCTGGTAACTTTTCGGGCCAGGAAAGCTGTTTTATACTTCTCGGGTTTGCATTCAAGAGGAAAGTTTCAATAGTTTTGAAAATGAAACTATCAGTTAACGAAGCAAAATTGACTGGTTTGTGTGCTAGGAAGTGCGCTCAGCTACCATTCTGTTCAACAGGTTTCAATTTTTAAGTCGAACTACGTATACCACGCCTTTCGAGAAATCCACACCGTCAAGTTCCCCTCCCAGAGAGGATGCTGGGAAAACCTGTTCAAAATGGCGGACGAGCTCATCAAAAAGTTGAATCTTGTTCCTCTGCCAATAGGCGGTTTTTATGCAGAGTCTATGCACGCAAAAACCAC
This sequence comes from Porites divaricata, assembly GCA_038088405.1. Taxonomy (NCBI): domain Eukaryota; kingdom Metazoa; phylum Cnidaria; class Anthozoa; order Scleractinia; family Poritidae; genus Porites; species Porites divaricata. The sequence goes on from JBBMOI010000009.1 coordinate 4,394,548, forward strand.
AGTTAAACCCTTGGACAACTCTGGGCGTGAAGTGAGAGATGCTTATTCAGTGATTTATCTTCTCTTAAGGGGATCTGACATAAATGCTTGGCACAAGATGAAATCCGAGGAGACTTACTTCTACCACAAGGGGAGTCATATAATTCTTCATATGATAACTGAGGATGGGAAATACGAGACTAAAATCATCGGAGACCCACTTGTGGATCCTAAAGCTCACTTTCATTATCATGTGCCAAAAAATGTCTGGTTTGCTTTGGAACTTGAAGACAAGAGTGGTTTCTGTGTTTTCAGTGAGGCGGCAGGGCCTGGGTTTGAGTACGAGGATTTTGAGGGCGGCGAGAAAGAGAAGATGCTTCACTTGTTTCCACAGCACAAGGAAGTTATCGAGAAGTTTTGTTTAAAATGACTTTTGCTCTTGTTGATTTCATATGGACATGACAAACTATTTTAATTTATTACTTTTGTGAACAAAAGGAAATAATTATTGGCATGGCTGTGTGTTAAAGCATATTTAAATAATTATGACAATCTGATATTTTTCTATGAATTTTTTTAGGATTTTAATCAATTGAATAAAAATGTTACTTTTCTCAAATGATCTGGTAGGGGTGTTTTGCAGGGAGAGGAAAAGATGCTGATTTGTCAGAGGACTGTGAAGTTTCGTGATTAAGGTGGGGAAGCTGAGTCGAAGTTCCATTTAAGGTCAGTATTAGGGGAAATATAACTGGAACTTGATTCACTCAGTTTTCTAACCCCCCTAACTTCCAGTGCCCCCCCTGCCAACTTTTTGAAAAGTAGATATATAATATTGAGTACAGTGGAACCTCGATTTAATGAAGGGCCAAGGGACTGGCAAAATATGTTCGTTGACGAGGTTCGTTAGGTTATATCGAGGTTCTTTTTCATATTGCCTTATATTTTACTATTACTGGAGTAAAAAAAAATAGTTTGTTAGACCAAGGACTTCGTTATAGAGGTTCCCCTGTAATATGCATTTTCATATAAATAGTATCTTTGTTGGAATAAGAACCTTCCAACATCTAAATTATTATTGGTCTGTTTCAATTCCATCAGTCTCATGTGTAGTAAGCCTCAAAATGACCTAGTATCTTTACAAAACTGCACTTAGTCCTAGACTTCTGTGTTTTCAAACCAGCAAGGCTATATAGCATTTGCAATGATGGGGAATAGTCTTTTTTGATTAAATCTGAAGACTACTCCACGAACTACTATCGGCTGATGATGTGGTCTTTGACGCATTTTGATGACATGTATACTAGACAAAATGAAGGCATTACAGGAATCTACAGTGTAATATCATGATCTGCAAACTGCTAGCGGTGGATCCAGCATTGCAATCAGGCTCAGCAGGAGAAAGGTACTTTTCAGTAGCTTGAAATTTATAAACATGACTCCGCTCATTAATGACTCAAGAAAGGTTCAGTAATCTGACAGTTCTAAACATCCACAGAGAGAGAACAACCAAATTTGCGCTTCCCCCCACTTCAAAAGAGGTGGTCACTGGCCTGTGCACTTTAAAAACTGCTCCATGGGCCCTGAATCATGGAAATTCCAAGTTATTTGGCAGCCATATTCAGCATTAATTTTCCAAAAAAAAAAAGAAAACATGCCACAAGTTTTTTGAGTTGGGAAATTCTGAAAAATACCATTTTTCACCCTTTTAGTGCTTTGCTGGGGTGATCTTCTCCATTTTTAAAGCTCCGTACATGCTGCCAAAACATGACAAGTGAATTAAAAAGACAGTTTATTCATAAATTATTTTTTTATCATTACTACAAATTTTTGCATGGTGTTATAATAGTTTATCTTGATGAGTTACTTCCAGCATCTGGTTGTCTTGCTTTGTCAAAACAAATATTTTGTAACTTCTGGCAGTTGAGGATCGCCTCCTATAACAATAAAAAAAATTGAAATCATTTAGTTACCAGCATTACAGATATGTTACAAGATGTGAAGTATATGAAATAATTCATATTTGAACTGCAGTTGTAGATGAAAGTAAAGAGTGATCATCGCAGTAAATTTTCCAATTTAAGCAATTGGAAGGAAGGAGCCTGAAAAAAATCAGGGCTTCAACGGGATTTTTTCAGGCTTCTTCTTTCCAATTGCTTAACTGGAAAATTTACTGCGATGATCACTCTTTACTTTCAGATATGTTACAGTTGACCTAACAGCTGTTCCTTGGTGGTTGATAAAACTTCTGACAGAAAACAAGATCATTGGCAGACAAATGTATAATTTTCAGGGCAGACTTTTCCACTTGTGATGGGAAACCTACTTGGAAATGAATATGGCTGACTGCTATTATTTGACATTGCTGATGAACATCAACACAAGAGACTTATGATTAGGGAGGACCTGGTCCTTCATTTTTTTTATGTTGTAGGCCTTGTATTTTTTTTTCAAATACTGAGGGGGAGGGGGCGGCTCCCTTAGAACCACTACTGACGACATACACTGTGACAAAAACTTTAAGTTACCTCATATCTGTCTGGATCTTCTTCTTTCATGGCTGTTATTTTTGTTTTGATTAGTTCCTTCAGATTAAATTCTGGTCTGTGACACTCTTTTATACCTTGTGGATAATCAGTCACAAAATAAACTAACAGACCAATGACATGTTCATCTGAGGACTTTGGAGGAGCATGCAACAGACCAACCAATTGTTCAATAAATCCCATCTTGAAGAGCGCATCTAAGAAGAGAAAATTAGGAGATAGTGAAAACTGTTACAAACTACTTAATTTTCTGGTAAATGTGGGGTGCAGCTTTGTGAGTAACCTAACAACATTTTTAAGTGATATTACTGGTAATGACACTACGAAAATCAGAAACTGGCTTTTAAATACCTTTATGTGAAGGACTAGTAAACAGCATATGCTGCAACATAAAGGCTGACTTAGTTATCAGTTTTTCATTTTCTGCCTGCATTGCTCGGATTAACAGCGAAAACCCATCAGCCTTCAAAAATGCCTCCTCTGCTGGGGGAAAATCTCTTGTGAGACCTGGTAGAAAAAATGAGGAAATACAAACATTATTATTAGCCAAGGTCTTCGGAGTGGAGGAACATTGCTACTCAGAAGTATAAATGGATTTTAGCAACTTAATGCTAGGTGTATCATGGTTCCTTAGACAAGAAACTTAGAAACACATTTTTCTCTACCAAGGGCTGATAATGGGACATATTTATTACAACCTAATGTTTGAATATCATGTTGTTTCATTAAAAATTCACCAAGAAAATTTGCTTCCGATTTTGTCTCTTTTCACCCAGATGTACATGTGTAAATAATGGATTATGGAACTAGTAACATTATGTAGTGTATGTCTAAATGGATGCTAACAGAGTAAATTGCTATTGGAGCCCGAATTGTATCTTGTGTGACTGTGTTACCATCTAGTAAATGCATTTCCTTGAAATACACTGTGCATACCTGATATGGCAAACAAGGCCTTGATCCTAACTTCCACTGAATGATCATTGTCCAGCAGTGAAGATAGAATTGGAAGAATGTTCATTTCTATTGCAGCTTTTTGACAGTATGGATTATTCTGAACACACACAGCCAAAGTGTCAGCTGCTCTCCACCTTATAGAACTGGAAGGGAAATAAAAGAAGCAAAACACAGTTCCATGAAATAAATTAATGAATAAATCTATGGCTACCTGTGCTTACAGTGTTTGTAGAACTGTCCTAATTATGTTGAATTATATTATAATTTCTCTTAAATTACTCTTTTAAATTCTTTAAGTACTCTCTTGCACTAGGGGTCGAATTTTTTATTTAAATTAAAGGCCCGTTTACATGACCGAAAAAATTGGAACGGCTCGGATAAAAAGATGAACGGCTCCGACAAAATTTGACGTGTAAACGGTACTTGACCCGTTCCAGTTTTATCCGTTCCGTTCCTAAAAAGGTCCATAGGCGGCTATGGACCCCTTTCGGAACGGAACCGATAAAAAACGGTTCCGTACCCACATTTTTGTTCTCTTTTCAACGTGTAAACGGTCGCTCTTTTTTCGGTACCGTTCTGTTACGTTTTTTCTGAAAAAAAAAAAATGCCCCCCCAAAAAACGAAAAAAACACACCACAATACCCATGACGAGGCGAAGCAGCTTTTTGACTGTGAAGTGCAATACAAGGACTGTTAATAGGAGAACCGTAAGCCTTGTTTTTCTCCTAATTTGGTACATTATCTCAGAAGCACTTCTTTGAAGAATCGCACGCGCTGTCAAACCTGAATTTCGTGTTCTCTCCTTTAGAACAAACCAGAAAAGTGCTTGTAAACCTGCATCCATAATTGTCGGATACACACAGTCTACTGTATGTGTAAGCGCATATGAACAGCGAATCGAAGCAGTTTTATTTAATTATTGCGGGCTCTATCGTTACCGGTCTCAAAGAAAACAACGTGTAAACAGTCTAGTACCCATTCCAAGGGGCTCTCAAGTACCGTGCCTTTTTCGGTCGGGCACATTACAGAATTTGTACGTGTAAACAGGAGATTTCGAGGGGAACCGGTACTGTTTTCTAACCGAGCCGTTCCTTCTCTTTTAACGTGTAAACAGGCCTTAAGTACATGCATAAGCTACTTTAATCAGACAATTAATCAATCAATCAACACCACCTCAGAAAGGGGCCTACTACAGTCTACATGTAACTTCCTTTATCCAGACCTCCATTGACAGGGCAATTAGTATTATTTTCTTTCTTTGCATTTGATGTTCATTTAATTGCTCCACCCTTCAAAGAGCAAATGTAGCACTTGCATGCATTGTACATGTGAGTGAAATGAATAAACTTTAACCATTGTTTCTAGTGAATCTTCTGTGGAACCAAAAAAGAAGCGATACGAAAAACTCTGATAGATAATCATATATTAAGTTTGATCATCCAAACTCTTGATTATCCAAAATGTGTACTTCAGTCATCACACCCCAATAATAAGAGGTTTTACTGTATTTGGGGACACCTATCTACTTCAAAATCACACAAATAATTATTAATTATTTCAGCAGTACCTGTGTTCACTTGACAGACACTTAATCATAACATGAAAGCCCCCAATCTTGTGAAAGTCTGAAAAACTCAAAATAAACCTGTATCAACAAAACCTGACAATAACGCTATGATATTATTTTTCATTTCATTTGCTAATTCCCAGTTATAGGTGAATAAATCTTATTGTAATTCTTGAGGTAGCAAAAATAGGCAATTCCTGAGTGATTTCTCAACAAGGGTGTGATTTTATGTTAATGAAACTTAGCTCTAAGACAGGTCTTAACATAATAGTTTTCATTGAATGAGGGCTGAGGTACAGAAAAGTTTCTGAAAAATATGTTATGAATGAGTTATTCTTCTTGTAAAAGAAGGAAACAAAATGTCATCATACTCTGATAGTCAAGCAGGTTTCTACACCTTACGACATAATTATTGAGGACTGATGAACATATGTCTAAGTTCAATTTTATCCTTCCTTCAAATCTTATTCCCTTTGTTCTAAATAAATATGGAACCCCCCTCAAATTGTAAAGTAAAACTCACCATTTGCATTGTCTAAGTTATCCACAATATCTGCCAGTCCCTCAAAAGCATCTTCTTTCTCTGAGAGGAGGTCATCATCATTGTCATTTTCAGGTTTGTCAATTGTTTGTAAATGCGTCATCATTCTTTTGACATAGGTATCCTCTGCTATGGATGATAATGCATTCTGAAGCCACTCTCTCCTCTTAAAACAAAAACATTTTTTTTCAAACACCATATTATTTTAGGACTGTGGAACCACTCAACCAGGTGAACATGAACTTGAAGCTGGGTTAAATATATAGGCGTATAAAATGGTAAATTTGAGACTCTGAGATGCAATATCACTGGAAAACGAGACTTCAAGTCCCATCTCAAAGGCTTCCAAGATTTTAAGATCTGGCCAAAATGTTCCAAGACCCAAATTATTAGAGGAAGCATTCTAACTGATTGTCATCCAACAGTCTACTAACAGTCAGCCAACAGTTAGGCATCTGTCACCTACAAGAAGAGAGAAATGGAGGGGGGTGGAGGTGAGGGGACAACACATCCAACTCCTATTGAATCTTTTCAGAAATTATTTGGCAACTCCCCTTTCCGGTTTTCAGTGACTGTTCACTTTTGACTTAGACTCAACTTCTTGTTAAACTTTGTTTTCATAGCATGAGTGATGCTATGATAGCGACAGGCTCGACAGGTACTAAGGACTTGACAGGAGGTCCATAATGCCACAACATAACACAAAATAACCAAAAGTTTATGGCAAGATTTCTTTATTCCCCTCCATTGTTACTTTGCATACATTGTTCCATTGTGTTCGTTCAGTTTCTGGCGTATCTAAAACGAACAAACAATATCCGTCAACAGTAAACATCGCCATATCTTTGTTTGCAATGCAAGCTCACCTCCTCGCTCATTTCTTGGAATACACTCGAAGTATCGGCTTGTGGATCATCAGAATTGTCCATGGCCATCTGCAGAAGTCCTTGCAAATTGTGTCGATATCTTCTCCCATCTGATTCACGATTCGCCATCAGTTATACTGCAAACTTCGGTTTTCTATCACTTGAAAAATCCAATGCAGAAATCCAACTATTAAAAAACCGGCAGGCGTTTCAAGACACCCAGGGAAGACTGGGTGCTAATTTCAACTCGCTGATCTTTAGAATTACGGGCTCAAATCCAAGATGTCGGACGACAGTAAATCGGTAAGTGCCGAAGCAATATTGTTTTTTTGACTTTTTTCTTGGACTTTTTTGTATTTGTAGTAGATCATAATTTGTTATAGGTTTTTCCGAATAACAGTTGGAAGAGTTTATTTGTAATTTAAAAACACACCACGTTACGTCGAAGCTACACTTTGTTCAGCTGGTTGGGCCGTCAATGATCATGACTGGGAAGTTTTCACCTCCTCTCTTTGACCATTATCCTATTAGCCACAGTTTTTCAAACGTCTTGTAAGCTGGTTGTCAAGTGCTTGTTTACAATAATTCAGGGCTGTCAACCCTCAACGTCTTCAGATATTGAGAATTGATAGGGAAGGGATGATACACAACTGTAGATGACGTCATAACGCATGGTACATGACGTCATTTGTGAAAAAAAACTTGTTGAATCCGATTGTCACAAAGTTGCGATGACACAAAATATGCAAAAAAGATGTTTTTGGCATTGAACAATGAGCTGATTGGTTTAGTCTTTACCAATCAGATTATTAATACAATGGCATGTCGTGGTTTATGATGAAATGTTTGGTGTTAACATTACAATAGCTCAAACAATCCAAAATATTTAAAATTTAGCATGTGAGCAGAGAGCCTGTTCACAGTTTATTTAAAATTTCATTGTCGGAAAGTCAAGTCTGCTGAAGAAATGGCAAACTTTGGAGATTTCATGTTCTAATCTGGAGACCAGGAGATACGGTCCGGGAGAGTTGACAGCACTGATAATTGAATGCTATTTGATCTTAAAAATGTAGTACATGTACATGTACTTCACTTTTATTTTTATTAGCATCAGTTTTTTTTTTGCTGAGTTGAGAGGGAATTACTGTCGAGGGGTGGAACTAGATGCCTTACTGCAGAAATGCCAACCTCTGGAACTCTTAAAGTCTGGAGAATGTTTCTTCTGCAGTACCACCCTCCCTCCTCCCCTCCACCTAATTAGCAACCTACTCCTCCCCTGGATTCACACATAAATCTACCCAGCTCCATTGCCAAATCATGACATGTAACTGGCAACAGTTGCTTCCATGACTTTAATGATGAAAAATCTCTATCAGCAATGAAGATGCACAAATATGTTGCTTACTTTAAAATAAAATATTTGGATTTTGAGAAAATCATGGGCTAAATTCCATACAGTATAGTGCAAAAAAACTCAAAAGATAATTTTATCCAGGAGAGACTTGGAGATTTTTGTCATTTCCTGAAAACTCACAGATAATAAAATTATAGGAGAGTTGGCATGTCTCAATAGGGTGATGGCACGTAACATTTAGATATTGTACAGCAATGAGTTAATTTCTTTCTGTTACATTTCATTGAGCTGATATTGTTTTTTGTTTAAACACCTTAAAAACTAGGAAGGAACAGAGGATGGAGTCAAATCTCATCTTGAAGAAGCAGCAGATGAGTTTTTGATCAGACCAGTAAGTGGTAAAAAAGATAATTTTAACACAGTATATGGTTAATGATTCCACCTGTTGTTTGGGAAATGAGCCTGTGAATACATTAAATAGGACTTTTCAAGCAAGTTTAAATCCTGAACATCCTTCTGCATTAGATGGAGTTGTCCCTCTGGTTGCCAAAAATGTTTGGAAAAGACTATAAAAATATGCCAAAATTTTTTTCAATTTGGCAATGGTACAACTGTAGTAAAGATGGCACTTACAATGATCAAGCTAATAGTTTTTCTCTATTTCTTGTCAGGCTTTTGTTGAGCATGTAAATATTGAAGGTTATTGGAGAACAAAGAAGGATATTTTAGTTCCTGGAATCAAACGAATCCTAGAGGCCACTAATTTCCGTGAGGTATTAAAACTTAATTATAGTCTAAGGAGAATACTGTTTTCATGAACTTCAAGATAAATATGAATTCAAATAAAAGCAGTGTCAGAGTTGATTATGGCAAATTTTTTTGGCCTATTTTTTGTTACCCATTTCTCATTTTTGCTTTTGCCATTGTTGCATTTGCAATTTCTGTGTAACCATCACTTCATGCTTTGATCGACTTCTCTTCTCTCATTTGAACTCTACCCCTCTTTTAGCCTGCTTTGCTCCCCCCTGTACCTCTAGCTTTCCCACTGTAACTTACTTACAGAGAAACTGAACAAACAGACTGAACGGATGGACAGAGTGACTAGACGGACCAGCCAGGGTGAAAATAACACTTACATAATTTTGAATTACATTTCCTATCCTCTTTGCAAAATGCTCGCTCTAAATATATGATTATATTATAACTCTTTCAGCTTATAGCACTTGCTTTTGAGGCAAAAGAGAACCTGCAGAATCTTGGAGTCTTTAATGAAATTGATTTAATGATTGACACAAGCTCAGGTGAAGAATTGGGGACTTCTGCCTTATATTTTGTTTTCTTAAAAGAGGTATATCAGCTTGATGGTTGTCTTTGAAATAGCTACTTTCTTCATATTTCTTTTTAAGTACTCTAGAGTTCTTAAATTTTTAAACAGTTTACAACCATCAAATATTTTGTTTATTTGACACTGAAAATAACAAATATAAAATTTGTGCATGAAGTAGTGAATTTTTGTAGTGAGAAATTTTAATTTGGTTAGCTATTAATTTTTAAATATTTTATTTCATTTTATTGAGTTTCATGTGAGCATCATTCACTAGTAGGGAGAAGGGGAAGTTTGAGCTGCCTTGAAGATGCTGTTTCATTATTTTACAAAATAAATTAATAGTAGGAGCTGCATGTGTATCTCCCCACATGGTATCTTTATACTAATGTTACAGGATGCCTTTAGGGGTGTCTCATCTCCACACAATGTAGAGCATTCCAATTAGGCTGCAGTTAATATATTTCAAACCCATTTCAAATTCGAAGGTTGTAGAGCTGGATATCTAAATACACTGACCATTTTTGTGAAAATCTGAATTCTCATTTTTTTTTGTTATACTGAAATGTGAGTGCCCTAAACAGCCCATGAAAGTTAAAACTCAAAGCGTTGTTCCCGACTCAAAGCTCTTATTGAAAAAATTGTGATAGGGATAATGATTGTGAAGAAATTTTATTTTTGTTGAAGGCCCCTCTGCACGTCCTAATGGCTATGATGTCACATTTCAAGTCCAAGAAAAGAGATTTCTAACCAGCAGCTCAGGAACTCAAATTGGCAACAATGAAGGGAACATGGTAGGCACAAAAATAAAATAGATATTTGTAATGTTATTAAACTGGAGTTGCATGCATTTTATGCATCCCATTGCTGGACGGTTATGACAGTTTTTTCTTTTTTAGAATTTGTAGTGGTGTGCCACAAAGTGACTCTTAGTACATGTAGGATCTTTGTTGAGGGAAACTGTGAAGAACAACAAAAAAACCTTCTTGGACTTCACTTGTGCAAGGATAAGGGTCAATCTTGCAGATATTAACAAAGACTACAAGGCAAAAATTGGTCTAATATTATTAACAGTCTAATGTTATTAACATTTAAATAAAATAAAATTTTCAATATAGACCCTTTATGCCTGCAGGAATTAACTGAAAGATTAGGATTTTTTGCTGGTTTAATAATATAAATAAAGGTGACAGTTACTGATGGTTTTCTAAAATTCGATGAAATATTCTAAAATAAGCCACTGGTTATCTGTTTATCCACTGATATCATACATTGGTAGCATACATTATTGTACTAGGGAACGCTCAGTGGGTTGTAATATCACATGTCTTAATTATTTGCAGTTGTTTGGAATGCAGCTTAACAATGTTTATGGCAGAGCAGAACAGGTGAAAGCAGATCTGTCATTTGGTACAAGAACAAGGACGTCATATCAAGTGAGCATATGAATATTTTATTTCAATAATACTTCTGTTCTCTAAACTTTTTGAGAGACACGACATTGCTGTGTACATCATTACCTACATTGTACACCTAAGTTATTCTGACAATTAAAAAAGACGACTTCTCCACTGGAGTGCTGAAAGGAGAAAGACAAGGAACTTTTGATTAAAGGAGTCTATGTAAAAATGTAATAAAAGTATTCTAAGAACTCTTTGTAGCTGAAGGACATTGAGCTAGAACACCCAATAAAGTATTATTAAAGTGGCTTATAGCAATGTACCAAAGCTTCTTAGCTGTGAGATTCATGTAAGGAAGAGATTTCTAACACTGACGTAGTAAACTGTTAGCTGACTTCTTGTGTCCTTTCAAATCAGACACATAAGTCATTGTGTGCAAAACTAGGGTGTCGATTAAACCAACTAGCATACAGTAACCAGCCTATTTACCATTAGGTAAAGTGAAAGAAATGAGCATAGAACACAATAAGGGGAGGGGCGTGTCCTGCAATTTCCACCCAATTGGCCCCCTGCTCCACTCTGTTCTTGTAACCTTGTGTCCACCCAATGGCTTGTACTTTCTACTTTTCTCAATCTTTCTCTTGCTAGAAAAACTTCACTCTGGTATCTCAAACGTAACATGCAGCTTAAATAACACTGATAATAATTTATTGTTACAGCTGTAAGTTGTCTATCATAAAACTAAATCTGAACTTTCCTTCTTTCAGCTGTCATTCTTTAAGCCTGCCCCTGGGGAACCAGAAAAAAGGTATGTCCTTTTTCTGTTTGTTTGTGTGAAACAAACACAGTTGAATTTTACCCTTATGAACATCAATGCAGACAAATGCAAGAGTCAGGAAAAGGCACCTCATTTATTTGATAGTTACAGCTCACTGTATGGTCAGGATAAACAACAACAACAACAAAATAAAAACACTTTCCATACATGACACTATACAGTACATGTACGTCCTTGTAATTTTCAATATAAAACAAATATTCTGTTAGAAAATTAATGCATAATTTTCATGATTAGCAGGCACTGGAAATACTATTCTCAAAATTGGAATCAGTTTGCAAAATTCCAAAATAATTTTACAGCTGAATTCTGAATGACTTTCTAATTATTACATACTTCCAATGATTTCTTTGAAATTTTTCTGGCATACTTTTTATGTTACTAAAAGTGGTTCAGTGATAAAAAATTAGGAAAAATTTTCACTAGATGCAATTTTCTTTGAAAAGTAGGGTCCACTAAAGCACTAATTTTGTTAAACCAGTAAAACTGAAAAGTTATGACACAAAGTTTGTCATAGTGCATTGCATCTGTTACAACAACAAAGCCACCTTTTGTTTAAAATTCCAGGAAGTGACCAAGTTTTTTCCAACTCAGAATGATTTTAACAAAAACATATTTTCTAGTTTCACTTTTACAGCCCAAAAATCAACAACAGACGTACCAATGTGTTCTTACCAAGAGACAACTCAAGGACTTGTCATGGATTTTCAGGTAACTTTTAATGACCAGAACCAGCAGAAATTGAATAGTTTTGTTTTTCCATCTTGTTCACATAGTAGGGAGCTAGGCGTAAACTCCTCGCCATTTTTTTCTGCTCTGTTCTCTTTGTGCCATCCCAACTGTACTGCCCAGAAAGAATGCCTAGAAGCTTGTGTACAGCTTCTTCACCATCTGAATTCCTTTTCATTCAAAAGTTCTCTTGTAAAAAGTGTTACACATATGTGGGTCTAGTGGCCCTAAGCTCTTTGCCTTGGAATGGTTTCAGTGTCCTTGATTTGAAGAATGCTGTAAAAAAAGGAGAAAACCCAGGGGGACTCAAATAATACCTTTCTTGGTTATATTTCAGCTTCCCTCTGTCATTGGACAGCACTCTTTTTCATGGGAAGGAATGTGGCGTGAGGTAACAGAGTTGTCCAAAAACGCCTCCTTTGCTGTTCGGGAACAAGCTGGTCATTCACTGAAGAGTTCACTCAAGGTAACAACTTGTTTTTCTTCAAGCGGAGTAACAGGGGCTGGGGGTTATATTTCATACAACTTGTATTTTTGCTTGAGATTAGGTTCTCTACAATCGGCGACAAAATTCCCTTAGAATAAGATTGAACCGATCATTTGCTTACATTTTTTTCAGCACACAGTTGTAATAGACAAAAGGGATAACTTAACTTTTCCAACTGAAGGGTATTTCCTCAAGCTCTCTCAGGTTTGTGTGATGCTTATATATTTCTTCAGGTTCTCAAACATGTAGGCAAAGTGCATTGTAACTTCTAATTGTAATTTGTTTACCCACAGAGCACTTTAGGAGTTCTCAAGAACTCATTGAAATGTGTCTGTACTTTCAAGATCAAATTAATTTGGTGTTTGAAAGTGTTGGTTTTTGAGGTGCATCGAAGCTAGAGAACAACTTCTTGGAGTGAGGGCTGAGAACCAACAATAAGTTCAACCCACATATGACGTCAGTGCTGGGATTTGAACCCAGGCGACATTGGTGGGAGGGGGATGCTCTCGTCACTGTGCCATTCGTGCTCATTAATGTGAAAGTACAGTCAGTAAAGCATTCGTCTCTAATTCTCCATGTTCAATTTCATCTTTCAGGAATTAGCTGGATTAGGAGGGGATGTAAGGTTCTTTAAAAACAGCTTAGAATACCAACAAAATGTGGAAGTTCTTAAAGATGTGGTAAGTGTAGGCTGTTTTGCGAAATGAGGATCTTGTGTGATATGTTAAAGGGACTTCAAACAGACTAAGTCAAGGCTAATTGCAACTTTGTAGGCCCGTTCCAGAGGCCAACTGCACACCGACTGCCAGTTGATACCAATCCTGTCTGTTCAAAAGGTGGATAGTGCTATCCGCTGGATAAATTACTTATCTTAACCCCCAGCCCCCCTCCACCCAGTTATAGGCTCATTTACCTGCAAATAAAGAAATTCTTCTTATTACAACCCCCTCCCCCCGTTATACAAGCCCCCCCCCCCCAATGTATTGAAAAGAATTCTATTTATTATGACATTTTAACCCTTGATTAAAGACTAGTTTGTGTAAAAGGTATTTTGATAAACACTGCTGTAGATTGTTTCGAGGTGCTTTTTTAATTCCGTTTTAAGCACCCACGGATTAAGGTTAAAGCCCAGTGTTTGTTTTGTATTGTTTAGATATTATCCTGGACTTTTCAAGGTGGAAATCTCCGTCCACTGTTTGGTGTGCCTTCTCTAATAAATGACAGGTCAGTTTACTGCATTTTCTTCTGCACCCGTGTTTCTGACCAGTCCAAACTCTAAGACCAGCATGCGTACTTTCAAAGGTCCACATTACGCACGGACTGATTTATTTCATATGTTCATCATGACAACTATATTTTGTTGATACGACCACTCACATGCGCTGCAAAAAGGTAGATGTTGGTATTAACTTTGTTCGGAAATCATGTCCGACCACAGTAAAGGTTTCCTCGAATCTTGGCCTATTTTAGTCGGAAATTGTCCAATGACAGACATTGCTGCATTGGTGGTTTCCATGAACAATCAGGACCTTTGTTTACTCAAGATGATCATTTGCTTCATTCTCACGACCTTATTATACATCAAGCAGTGTTATTGTAATGAGCAACTGGCTTTTTACCACTCTTTATAACGGACAGTTCACCTCGCCAAGGACTTTGTTAATGCGGCCACTTTTCTGTTGCCTGAAAAAAGTTCGTCATTTCTTTATTAGTAAACGCTTTTTTTCGACGAAATTTCACCTTCTGGAGTAATCATTTGTTATTTCCTTCAAGATTCAAATGCCTCGTGAGGATAAGTAGAGCAATGAACTTGCCAAACATAAAAGCTTTTTAAGTCGTCCAAACTGCATAAATGACGGTTTATAGCAGGCACATTGAAAATCAGAATCAAATTACATTCACCATCATGTCATTATGAAATGCCTTAGTATCACAGTGTTCCGCTTCCCCTTCAGCCGGGGACCAGGTTGTTCGAAGGCGAAAAAGCCGAACAAAGTGGTAAATAGCGCAAACCGAGCCGACCGGGGGACTGAAAAGTGGGAAAGGATGGCGTCATGTTCCGGGCCACCTTTTCCCTGCCCCTCCTCAGTCCCCCGCGCGGTTTGCTTCTTTCTTCGCCTTTGCTTCGTTTGTTCCTCCCCCCTCCCCCTTGGGGAGCCTCGTTTCAGGCTACTTCCTGGTTAATACGACCCACTCCTCGCTCTCCCACAGGGACCACCCTCATTATACAACCTCGTTTGGTTTCACGGCAAATATGAAAGGGAAGCCATGGTCCTCTGAACTTCATTTCTGTTCTTTCTCCATTTCCTACAGATTTTTTCTCGGTGGTCCATTGTCCGTGAGAGGTTTTAACTTGAAAGGGATTGGGCCGAGAAGTGGAGGTAAGATTCAAGTTAGAGTTTTTAAAATTAGAACTAATTTTGTTTGCCCACCTTTCCTCCTACAAACAGTTTGTCTTTTTTTCTCATACTCCACGTATAATCCTTCTGACAAAACATTTCTCGAGGGACTGCGCGGCTTTCATCATGGTGTTGTTTACATGAAACTCTTTTTCTAGTGGGCCATATTGAGTATTCGTGCAGCAAAGTGTTAACTGAACGTTCTTTTTGGTCTGTTTATTTTATTTCCAAGATGATTCGCTGGGCGCAGATACTTACTGGGCAGCAGGCCTCCATCTTTACACTCCTTTACCGTTTAGGCCTGGACGAGGTGGCCTGGGTGATCGTATCAAGACGCATTTGTTTCTTAACAGTGGCAATCTAGTCTCCTTAAACACAAGTATGTCATGGATTTTAATGAGTAGAAGTGTATGCAGTGTTATGTTATGTCATAGTGTAAAGGTGTGGCCAGTCTCAGGAGGTACGTGGTGTATCTTGGTGCATGGGTTTTTTAGTCCATAGGCGAAATTCTGTGTATCCTCTGTGATTCACGTCACGTGGTCCGGGCGAGTGAAGTAGTGAAGCGTCGTTTCAGATGCGTCATCAAACTGGGAAAGTGCTCTAAGAGACTGGACAAATGTATGGGAATATATATTGTACTCATGCACAATGTATTATACTGATACAACGTTATCCACCATAATTATCATATGGTACTTTATTTCTCGATACAATTTGTGTTCACATGACGTAGCTATTTGATACACCCTTGCTCGTGTTTTCACTCGTAAAAAGAATTATCCCTCCGCCGACTGGAGCTCTTGAGCTGAATCATTCTATTTAGGTTTGATGAAATGCGCAGTAATCGCTGTTTTTGCTTATTTAGAGAAAATCAAACTTTCTTTTCAGACGTTCCCTGGCGGAACAGACTAAATGCGTTAAGAGAGAAAGTCCGCTGGTCGTGTGGAGCCGGGCTTGTGTTTTTGTTGGGAATCGCAAGAATAGAATTGAATTATTGTGTTCCATTTGGTGCTCAAAGTTCAGACAGGTATTGAAACAATTTAATTCCTTTGTGTCTATTTTACTTAAGATTTTCCGGGTAGCAAGCTTATTTGAGAGTTTTTTTTTAATACCAAATCATGTATTAATTAGTGCATATTTTTTTCAGTGTAAATCACGGAATTCAAGTTGGAGTTGGAATAAACTTCCTTTAAAGAACCTTTTATCTTTTAAGAACATTAGACACTTAGCGCTGTCTATGTCTAATTGCGTCATTAGCAATAGCCTGCGAGCAGGCTCCTTTGGGGGCTCTGGAGGTGGAAAATGGGGCACTTTTTCTCCCCTGCCCTCACAGCCCCCCAAAGAGCCTGCTTGCAGGTTACTCTAGCAACCAAGCAAAAGATTCATTTTTGCGTCTGTTAGAAGTGAAATTGTGGAACCTAACCAAGAATCACCCTAATAACATTTTGCCAAAGCTTGCGGAAGTGTTTAGAAGGAAAAAAAAAACTTCTAACTTGAATGTTGTAACAAATTTTAAAGGGAAAACGATACCTATTTAGTGCTACATACACTGATCACAGGGCACTAACCTCATTCCAAATAATAAATAACAGCCAGATTTTATTTAACGAAAAATTATCTTCCAACTTTCTTCAGTAATTCCAAAAGTATCAGTGTTTTTGAAGCGGGGTAAAGCGGGGTACAGGAGAATGTGGGGGAACCCGCGGTGGCGAATGGGAGCAACAAAAGAGAACTGGTTAGCAACACTCAAGTTAACACAAATTAAGTCTTTTGACTTTCGTGTCCTGCACCAATCTTAGTTGGCAACAAATTTATCCAGAATTCTTTTGTTCAATTGTTACGCTGTCCGTCCGGTGCAAACCTTTCGGATCTTATAAAAACTCGTATGTAAAAGTGATCCCGAAATGGAGACTGTCTTATAGCGGGCTCTTGTGTTTATAGTTCTTGACAAACAGCTTCGCTCTCCAACTAACAGAATAACCTTCTCGCTCACTAAAATACTCGCACATCTTGTTGGAAACCGCTCTCATGTCTTATGTGTTCCCACGCGTTTCGTTATCCCTCACTTTATCCCTCACTAAAATACTCGCACATCTTGTTGGAAACCGCTCTCATGTCTTGTGTGCCCCACACGTTTCGTTATCCCTCACGTTATCCCTCACTAAAATACTCGCACATTTTGTTGGAAACCGCTCTCATGTCTTACGTGTCCCACGCGTTTCGTTATCCCTCACTAAAATACTCGCACATCTTGTTTGAAACCGCTCTCATGTCTTATGTGTCCCACGCGTTTCGTTATCCCTCACGCAAAAGATTCTACGTGCGAAACCACAACACGGTTGCCCTACACAAGCAAAACTAAATCTACATGCGACGAACATCCCTAAGTTTCTTTGGTCGGATCATTATCAGCCGCTGGAAACGGCAGGCACATATCTAACATCTAGGATCTTATGTTCAGGCGTCTTCAAAAATGGAGTCTTACGTTTAGGGATCTTACTACCAGGGATCTTACATTCAGGGGTTTTACAACTATGGGTCTTATATTCAAGGGTGTTACGTCCAGGGTTATTACACCCAGCGGTTGTAAATCAGTAGTCGCTATATAAGAGCGACAAATTACGTAATGGGGTTTTTCATATTTTTCGACAGTGTAAGACCCCCGGATGTTAGAGACTCCTAAACGAAAGACCCCTGAATGTAACACCCCTGGTCGGGAGAATCCTGAAAGAAAAACCAATGGATGCAAGACCCTTGCTCGTAAGACCCATGGATGTAAGACTCCTGGTTGTAAGACAACTAGACGTAAGACCCCTGGTCAAAAGACCTTTGAAAGTAACCCCTGAACGTAACAGCCCTGAGTGTAAGACGCCTGGTCATACGACCTTTGGGCGTAACCCCTGAACGTAAGACCACTAGAGTAGACGTAAGACCCCTGGATGCAAAACACCTTGTCGTAAGCCCCTTGAACGTAAGACCTCTGGATGTAAGACTCCTGAACGTAAGACCCTTAGGAGTAAGACTCCTACTGTTCTGGCCATAAGACCTTTGAACGGGTGGAAGTTAGAACCCTAAACGTAAAACCACTGAGTGTAAGACACCAGGATGTAAGAGCCCCGAACGTAAGACCACTGGATATGAGACCCCTTGTTAAACGACCTCTGAATGTTAGACCTTTGGTCGTAACACCCCTGCACGTAAGACCCGTGGTTCCAAGACCCCTGAACGTTAGACCCTGGATAAAAGACCCCTGAAAGTTAGACCCTTGAATGAAAGACCCCTGGTCTTAAAACACCTGAAGGTAAGACCCCTTTATGTAAGGCCCATTGTTGTAAGACCCCGGTCGAAAGACAACTGGTCGTAAGACTCCTGGATGTAAGACCCCTGGTTGTTTGACACCTGGTCGCAAGATCCCTGAACGTGAGACTCTTGGAGGTAATACCCCTTAGACCTCTGGATGCAAGAACCCTGAAAGGTAGACCCCTGAACGTAAGAACCCCTGGATGTAGGATCCCTGAACGTAAGATCCCTGGTCATAAGACCCTTAGTTGTTTTACCTGCATCCCATTTGCTGAAGAGCTACTGAACTGCAAACAGAAGACAGCAAACAGGTTTCGCAGTAGGAGCCTGTACTTCTGCGCTCGTGCAGTGCCCCTCTCGTGCGATCCGTTCTTTCTTGCACATTTTTTGTTCAGCACCTGCTAATCAGGCTACGCGTTGTTTTACACCTTGCTCAGTTATTTATTCCTTAATTTCCTTTCTCTTTTTTCAGTGTTTTCGAATTTTGATTTGGGTTCAAGGAAGGGGTTAAGCAGGGGGTTAGCCTGGTCTCTGGTCCCCAGAGCTAGAGTTTTCTTTTCCTTGGATCCCAACCCTACATATAGCGCATTTGGTTTTTTTATCAAAAATAATTCATGTCACGCCTTTAAAAAAACTGCCAGAATCCTCCCGGTTCCTCCCCTGTTGAGTGAAACGGAGCGCGCCAGCAGTGCGGTCAGCAGGGATACATTTGAGTACTAATTGGCGTCGTATGAGACTGGTTTTATGTGGGAAGGGGTGTTTGCACACGTACTTTCCTTGAAAATTGGTCAAAGTTCGACGCGGAAATGGAACCTTCTGAGGGAGAAACGAAAAAAGAACCGTCCTATTTCACCTTTGAAGTCTCCTGGGAAGTTGCCAACAAAGGTAATCTTATAAGTTCTTCGCTAACTTGGAGTATGTTTTTCCGAGTTGTAAAGCGTCTCCGGATCGAGTGTGACAGGTTTCCAATCAAAGTTCAAGTTAGAGGTTACAATGTAACATATTGCTCGTAAAGAGTCCTTCTACTTTTTTGTTTCGATTTCCTGAGTTTCCTGCCTCTTAAGCGTATTTCTGGGCTTAGTAGTAAATGTGGCTGAGAAATGGAAGCATATGTAAATGAAGTTTATACCACTTGAGGATTGTTGATATTTACTACGTGTCTCTGTTTGATGTCTAACAAGAACAAAGGCTAGAATTTTCGTTAAATTTGACGACAACTGTTTTCTGTTTACGTGCATGGTGAAATCATCGGTGAAAAACTAGTTACTCTGGATTATTTTGTTCTTTACAAGTACTGCATATTGCTGTATTAAAGCTTAGTAAGATGAAGTGGTCCTTTTAAACAAGGCAGCAATGTGGTGCTAAATTATTTCAACAGTTTTCAGTGGTTTGAATTTAAGAACCCTGGTCTTAAGACCCCTTGAATGGTTTGTAATTTAAATCAAATTGGTGAACTGGTTAAGGGAATAGAATAGTTAGCCATAGTTTTATTTGGGTGTACTAGCTCAGCATGACCTGTTTTAACCCTGCTGAGTCAAAAAAGTATGCATTTCCAAACAACTTTTTGTTGCTAGACTTACATGTAACATCTGCCAACCCCATGCTTACGGATGGACAATTCTGATCTCATGCTTACTCATAGGGGTGGCAACTGGTCACACAGGGGTGGCAGAACATTTTTTTTTCCATTTTGGGGGTGGGGCAGAGGAGGGCTGACTGTGGACTTAACTTTTAGTAAGTCCTCATTGTTCTGGAAAAAAAGTGGGGGAGGGAGCTAAAGCCCTCCAATCGTCTCAGCTCTGCCATCTCTGACCCAAACCTAGTCACATTAATGGAAGGTAAGTGATTTCACTGCTGCTTTTACCATTGCACTACTGTAAACTGCTGCTTAAAAGCTCCCCCTCTCCACCCCCTCCAGTTATAAACCTATCTATCCTACCTGTAAACAAAATGAATGGATGTCAATGGATGTCCCCCTCTAAGCCCCCTCTTGCTCTATTATAAGCCCCCCTCTGAATTTGGTTTATTTTGATGTTTTGGAGTCAGTAATTAAAACTAGTAAAACTACTATAGCTTACCGGTATTTCAAAAGGCTTTTTCTATTCCTCTGAAATATAAGCTTCTCCTCTTATAAGCTCTCCAAAAAGCCCCTTATGAAGATGTATAAGCTCAGCAGGGCTCATGAGTGGCAGCTTATGGTATCACCTTCTCCTAATCTGACAAGTTACATGAATTGTTTCAGTTGGAGGAATCTATACTGTGATCAGATCTAAGGCACCTGCAGCAGTAGATGCACTAGGGACCAGGTACTGTCTGCTTGGAATCTATAATGATCTTCAATGCAAGACAGAAGTTGAGATGATGGAACCTGAAGACCCAGCCATGAAAGGAGCTGTACAGGCGCTAAGGGACAGTGGAGTGGAGGTACTTATGATCTAGTAATTTACCCATCTGCTCTTGGTAACAACGGGTGTTTACCATTTTCAAAAAGTTTCCGGTAACAGTAAAAGTAAATGGAACATGACGTTTCAGGTTGTTTCAGTGAAAAATTTCCCAGAGCAACGGAATGTCCGAAAGGGTAGTCTTGTTTTCCTGGTCAGAATATTCCAAATGGGAATTCCTTTTCCATTTCTTCAAAGCCATCTTTGATACCTTTTTCAGAGTGTTGCTGTCTTTTTTCGGTAAATGGAACTTATTCATGCAAAATAATGGTAAGCAAGTTTCTGGGACAAATAATTCATAGTCCTGAATTTTGCTTACCATATATTTGCCCATCACCTAGGGCATTTTTTAGACCAAAAATGTAATGCATGAGTGCTTAATTTACTCTAATTTTTGTCTCACAATGGTCAATTTGATAATAAGAACAATGCTCTAACAGCCCACATGTACATATCCTCTAGTCTTCAAAAGGCAATGGTGTCAGTTTATCTTGTTAGCGATTTGTGAATTTTTCGATCCTCACCAATATTTGGTTAACTTTGATCCTCGCTATTTATGCCAAATTTTGTTCATTGATCCTCTGTGGACTATTACTTTATTGGGCTGTTGTGGTGATCATATATGTCTGCTTCTGGACTCTTGATTCCTAAGGCATAAATTCTTACATAACTTATTGTTAGAATGCTATCTTATGTCGAGACTCTGGAGTGCTTGACCATTTTTTTATGCCTGAAATTTTGAAAAATATTTAATAACTGTTCTCTAACTTGCAGACCTACTTTGGAAGATGGCTGATTGATGGGTATCCAAAGGTAAAAAGCAGATTGTTTAGCTTATTAAGTTGATCATTCATTATTTTTAGGTAATTTGTTAGATTCACAGCTTTTCCTGACGTTAATAGGCATAAGACTAGGGAATATTCTGCCATGTGTCTTATCCTTTGATGACTCTTTTACCAGTAAATCTATTCAAAATTTTAAATGTACTCTTAGTAGTTCCGTGGATAAATTTTGTTTTGCAAAACTCCCCCAATAGACATTCTGCTTAAGAAGTCCCAATAATGGTGTCTTTAATATTAATCTTACTTTTATTACAGTAATGTTATCGTAGAATCGTTATTTTTTGGTTTCTACACAACTCCTCAGGATGGTCAGTAAGATAAAGACCCATTAGATTTTGCCAGGTTATTAGAAGTGCAAACCCATTCTTTTTTGGCAGAAAATGACAATAAAATAAAATAATGAACAACATGAGAGAATGCTAGATCCCAGCTACTTTTACCGTTTCCTGCCTTCTCCAAATATGAGAAACATTCCTTGTTTTACTTGATTGTACAGTTAACCCTACACAATGTAGATCTTGTTGTCTGTCATTTGAAGGTAGTTCTTTTCGACATTGGTACAATTTACCACAAGTTAGGGAAAATGAAAAGCGATTTTTGGAACCGTACACACATTGGCATTCCAGACCCAGATACTGAGTCTAATGACGCTGTCGTGCTTGGATATTTGGTGGCGCAATTTATTGGAGAGGTAAAGAAAAAATTATGTTTGATGAGTGCAGAATTGTTCCACAACAATAATTTATTTTATGTACCGGTAATAAACAAGTTTTTGAACTCTTTAACACTGTCATTGTTGTTTTGTTTATTTTGCAATTCCCTCCTGAAACAAAACTTTATATACTACATGTGATTTAGGAGCATATCTGTTTGACGTACAGTTGTAGAACCCATTTTTGGATTAAACCAAAATTCCCTTTGTCTCCTTTGAATAATTGGGACTTAGGAACAAAGAGAGTACTTTAATACATATAATTATTTGTAAACTTGGTAAAATCTTCCATATTCTTTAAAGTTACAGAGAGGGTTGAGGGGTTTACAACTCTACAACTCACCTGAAACAAAGTAATTACTCAAGAAACTTCAGTTATTAATTTGGCCATTCTAAAGGTACAGTGTATGCACTGTCAATTGTAGAAGGACAACTACTTTATGGTTTTCTCGTTTATGAAACTGTCAAAAGAAAGTCACCAGGCAACAAGTGTAAGCCTGTTTTTGAGGAAAAATGCCAACTTCAGCATGAATGTCAATATCCATGGCATAGTGAATGTTCATGGGAGTGAGGAAAGACTCTTGCTTATTAAACTGGGTTGACTGTGAGACATATGGGTAGGGTAGGGGAGGGGAGAGGAGGTCCAGAACCACTTGAACCCACCTTGGATTTGCAGAATTCTAAATTCAATGGAAACACCCCATGGTGGTGGGCTTTAACCATTGTTGTTTACTTCTTACAATGTAATTAATTAATTACTTGTTTTTTCTTTGTACAGTTCCGTGCAAAATGTGACCCAGAGCTCCCCATAGTTGCACATTTTCATGAGTGGCAAGCTGGAGTTGGCCTGGTTCTGCTACGCACAAGTAATGTGGCAGCTGCAACTGTTTTCACTACACATGCAACACTTCTAGGGCGATACCTCTGTGCTGCTAATGTGGATTTCTACAATAATTTGGATAGGGTGAGAAATACATGTTGTTGTTCAAAAACAACAATAAAATAATTTGCATTATTAGGTGAAGTAGTATAGTGCTTCCCACGTTAGTTTTCAGGTCCTTGTTGTTGAATAGGTGGATTGTGCTAAACGCTCTATCAGATGATCATTATGCACTCTAGATACCATTCTGTCCAACTGCGAAAAACTATGAATGAGCACGTAAAATATTTTCAGGAATGTTTATTGTGTTATGGCCAAATCACATTGGAGAACTGGATGTGTGAGTAAGCTGCAAATCCACAAGCTAATTGCCCTTGCCTCTTGCCGTTAAGTATTCTTGCCCCTGGATGGCTTCTTCCTTTCAGCACAATAACAAGGTGAAATACGTTTTGCCCCAGTTGTTCAAATGTTGGATAGCGCTATCCACTGGTTAAATCACTATCCTGTTGATAACGCAGTTAGTTTTCGTAATACTTATCCATTGGATAGCAATTTATCTGGTCGATAGGGCTATCCATCTTTTGAACAACCGGGGCCAGGTGTTAGGGTTTTCCCAATTTGATGTTAAAGCATTAAACTTGTATTGTGTATCCTCTGCTTCCACCCAGTGAACCTGTAGATTAATGGTCTTTTTCTTCTTCCTTTCTTTTTTTGTATACTTCATGATGAACAGTTTGAAGTTGACAAGGTTAGTAACTAGCATATGTTCTTGTCAATTTTAAGGCTGTGCTCTACGAAGACTTAAAGGGACCCAGTGCTCTGAACCTGTGAAATCGAGGGCTTCTAGCATGTAATTTCTATTTAAAAAACCTAAAATTTTCTAGTCATGTGCCAGCGGGTGCTGCTGGAGAGCAAACCTGAATTTTATGTTAAAGGGTAAATTACTAAGTATTGTTTGCTTCTTGGTCTTTAGGAAGCTGGTGATCGTAAAATTTATCATCGTTATTGTCTGGAACGTGCTGCTGCCAACAGTGCGCATGTTTTTACTACTGTTTCTCACATCACAAATGATGAGGCTGAACATCTCCTCAAAAGAAGAGCTGGTGAGTTTTGGTTATGAACATCATTATTGGCATATCAACTTAAACAACAGGAAACCAGTTGAACCCATTCAACCTAAATACGCGTACATGTATAGTATATACACCTTATATTTAAGCAATAAAAAGAGAAACAGTTAAAGGATGCTAGAACTGTCGGTTTCTTTGCTGGTTGGTACATAGGTAAGGTTTTCCTCGAAACTTTCTACACCAGAAATTCCCACCTTGTTACACCTGTGTGCACCCATATACACCTTATATACACCATACACACCTTATATACACCCATATACACCTGCATAACCTTATATACACCTCTTCAGGGCTCTTTTTTAAGTGTTAAAGGTTTTTCCTGGACAGAGTGTGGGTAGTTTTCCAATAAAAGTTAAAGTACTTGGACTGTCCTTTTAGCTGCAGGTGAGTTTTTAAAGGCAAAGTTGTTAACAAATTTTCAATCTTTTTCTGACAGAAATTGTGCTGCCCAATGGACTTAATGTTGTTAAGTACACGTGAGTTTATGTTGATACTATTAATGCAATTAATAATTTTAATAATAATAATAATCAGTATTATAAACACAGCTTTGTGGGGCAATCTCTGAGGACAGGTCTAAGGTTCAGTTTAGGCTGCAATGGTTGTGCAGGTAAAAAGCTGATACTTTTGAGTGGGTAGCTACTTTACCAGATTATTTTTATCTGTGATGTACATGTACAACGAAATTTTTGACTGCAGTTTTTATTTATTTTGTTTAGTGCCTTACACGAGTTTCAGAATCTACATGCCATCTCGAAGGAGAAGATCTGTAATTTTGTTCGAGGCCATTTTCATGGGTAGGTAAATCTCTTACCGCAGGATCTGCGCTTAACCAAGTACAGTTAAACCTGTATATAATGGTGACCGTTGTACACAAGTTTAACTGTAACTGAGTTACTGAAGCCTTGAGCTCTCTGGAGTGGGATAATGAATACAAATACAAGAAATCATTTAAAAGTTCAAGTTAAAACAATGATTTCAATTATTTGGACAACATCGAAATATCTCCATGGTGAGGCATATGCAAGTGCAGAAGCATAAATTAATATTTTGCTGTTGATTATGTTGTTGCCAAAGGGGACAAGGGTGGCACAGTGGTAGGAGTACTTGCTTCCCAGCAATCATTTTGCCATCGGGAGATGGGGTTACCTCCGTAACCGTTCTAACTTTTTTGGTGAAAAAAGTAAATTGAAGCTTTTTGTGGTGTCTTTTTTTTAGAACATGCACAAAAACTTTAAGTGAAATTATCTCGTACATGTACTCTTTCTCGTCTTCAAATCTAAAGCTCTCTATTACCGACCTCACTAGCACATACACATCTTATTCTTAATTAACCTGGAATCAGGCTACCTTCCTCCTTTTCAACCCTCACCTCCCCTTGAAAAAATAACACCTGAACAGTGAAGGTTTGTGGTTGAGTTGTTAGTGAGGGCTGGGCTTATTAGGTCTGTAGCATTTCAACTTTAAGTTCTAAGCAGATTTAATTGATTTGAAAGTGTAAAGTTGTGTATAGATTATAATTATTTCAGAGGTAAGTTGAATGTCGATGGTTGAAGAAAAATTTACATGGTAAAGCTCTTGCACATTCGTTAGAAACTCTTCTTTGGCAGGCTTAACGTATGCTTCAATTTTAGTAATGTTTACCTGACTGATGTGATGAGTTTTCGATGAGTCTCTGTGTCATTTTTTGTAGGCATCTAAATTTTGATTTGGATAAGACGCTGTTCTTTTTCTCTGCTGGAAGGTAACATCAAGTTTTTTCAAGAAATATTTATCTTTGGCCTTTATCTGGTCAAATGGCTCAGTTTTTGACTTTTTAAAATTTTATCACAAATTTGGATATAATAATTGTAATCTCAAGTAGAGATAATTTCCTATAAAGAAGAGATAGGCCCTGTATAATCGTCGTAATTTAACCTTCACTGGTTAGTAACGTCTGCAAAGCAATGCAATCTTTGTCTTGGGCCCCCAACGGACTCAACTAATTACCGGAAGTTCGCTTCAAATTTCCTTCCATCTTGATTGGCAAATAGACAATGTTATTTTTAACGAACCAACCATGGTGCGTTCTTGAAGCTGGTGCACAGGTGGGCGCCAAGAACAAGAATTTTGGCGCTGTGACAGTACCGTACAAGCGACTTATTGACGAACTTAAGCAAGACTAACTACGAGAGAATGACTGCACAACTGACAATTACACTAACAATAAACCACTGTTTAACTGTGACAATAGACGAATCGAAACGCACCAATGACATTACGAGTCTTCATTGCCGATGATATTGCGGCTTAGCTGACAGATGACCAATAACATTGCGACTTAATTGAGCAATCAGGTCAATAACCAGAGTTTAATACCATCGAAACTGACGTGATGCAACTCACTTTGACTCTGAAGATGACTTCCG
Organism: Porites divaricata; assembly: GCA_038088405.1. Classification (NCBI taxonomy): domain Eukaryota; kingdom Metazoa; phylum Cnidaria; class Anthozoa; order Scleractinia; family Poritidae; genus Porites; species Porites divaricata. The sequence goes on from JBBMOI010000009.1 coordinate 4,421,248, forward strand.
CACAGGTTGTCGAAACGTCAGTCAATGTCAACAACAGTCCTATTCAGAACTACTATCCTCAACCGAACGATCATACCCATGCAACCTACTTATAAAATGATTCCTAAGTTCAAGCCTTTCACAGTATGAATGATTGTATTACCTACATAGGTATGAATACTTTAACAAGGGAGTTGACATGTACATAGAATGTTTGGCAAGGCTTAACCATCTATTAAAGGTAATTGAATTACCTTAAAATTAAATCATTGGCACCTTTAGCTTTGGAAGAATTCAAACCGCTGACTTTTAACACAAATAGTGGGATCGATAATTTATTGAGGTTTCTGTGTAACTGACCACTTACCCCTCCCTAGCTAAGTCACAATTTTGTTCCAAGTGAGAAGTAAGTGTTAATGTTGACTTAGCGGAGGGTAGGTAGTCTGGGTACCACTGGACACCAGTACACCCACCAACTTCCTTGCTCTTGCTTGCACATTTTTGACCCTTTGATCTGAATTGGCAATCAAACCAACCAGCATTCACGGTGATGAAGCATGAAGAAGTGCTTGGAAAAAATCAAACCCATGGCCTTCCAGTTACAAGTTGGACGATCTACTAAGCTGTGGGTGACTTGTGGTGAACAGATCGCAGGCTTGGAGTGTTGACAGGACTTTGCATAACACAAGAACACTGGAGACTAGGAGCATGCAACTGGTAACTGGAAAATGATGGGTTTGATTCCTGTTGGGGAGCTTGGATTCTTCATTTACTTCATATTTATTTCAGTTACTTGATAAAGGTAGTTTAAGGATGAGAGGGGAAAATACCTTTGTGCTTTTGTGCTTCTGATACTGGGATAAGGTTTGGCTTTTTTGGACCTTGCAGGTTAAAGTCTGTCTGGTTTACTGTGCTTTTCAAAAACACACTGACGAATTCTGAAGTTCGAAAGCCAACTGACGTTTGCGTTTTTCGCTACCGTCAGTCACCTTAGCGGTTCAAAAGTCATGGTTTGTGATTTGTTGTTGGCGGATTTCGATCCGTTTTGTTTGTTTCCCTGTTTAAAGGTTCGTTGCTTGTGATTGTAATTATGATTGACGGCTGCGAAAAACGCATTTGTGAAGGCGACTTTTGAACTTCAGAGTTCGCGTGATTTCAAAAACCGCAGTAACGCTTTAAGCCACAATATCCACACATACAAATTCTAGAAACTGATATCTATAAATTTCCATAAAGGATAAGTTGAGAGAATTTTGTAGAAGATTAAAGCAGTTTCCCCTGTGATAACCTTTCTCTTGATGATGTATGGATATTGTTAGTACTGAGAAAATCCATGTTGGTCATTTTAGGGGACCAGAGTTTTGAAATCTTTTCAGCTTCTAGCTGTAATTCATCATTTATCTTTTGTCTATTTATATGGCTTGCTTTGCATTTTTTGAGCTGTTGTAAATACCGTCTAAAGGCAACTTTGATACTTTGCATCTTTTGATAGGAAAGTGGTTCCAGTGTAACTGTAGTTGCTTTTTTGATCTTCCCTGCGCGGACCAGTAACTTTAATGTTGAGTCACTAAAAGGCCAGGCAGTCACCAAACAGCTCAGGTAAATAATTCAATTTAATTTTCTTGTCGTCCTCGTGGTTGTTCGAGCTCGCTAGTAGCGTTACCACGCAAAACAATTCTTGATATGCGACAATTTCGTTGAAAAAGCGATGATTTGATGGAAAACGCGCGATGAAAACAACGTCCGCAGGTACCAGGTGATCTGTGACGTCATTGCGGGGGCCTGGGGAAAGAAATTTTAATGCCGTATCCCATAAACCAACGCGCGCACCAATTCAATTCAATTCAATCTGTTCCCGTCAGCTTTGGTTTATGGGATACGGCATTAAAATTTCTTTCCCCAGGCCCCCGCAATGACGTCACAGATCACCTGGTACCCACAAAGAGACTTAATATCCATGTTCACGGATGATGAATAAGATGTAACCTACAGTTTGTTGTTCCAGAGATACAGTCACTGACATCCAGGACAAAGTTGGAAAGCGGATGTATGAGAGCTGTTTAGGGTAGGGTTCGTCTTTAAGTAATCTTAGGCTATTTGTGTACCTTTTTCCGTAAGAGATCTCCAACTTAATCTGTAAAATGTCTCTACAATAGGCCCTTGCACGATGGTGTCATTTTACTACCATTACCAGAATCCTTTTAGTTTTTTCTTTTATACTAAAATTCGGTAATCGCAGTGAGGTTTAAAATAACAAGAGCCCTCAATAGCACAAGAAAGCAAACCCCTGAAGGATTCGGGTCGTAGTAGTAAAATGACGCCATCGTGCAAATTGCCTATTGGACTGTTGTTTGATTTTTATGGTGGAGAGGCTGTGTTGGTCCATTGGAGTTCGGATCTAAAAATTTTTTTTAGGTTCTCTATAATTTATTGTAGCTATCCTACAAAGATTGCAGGACGTTGCGATGTGCACTTATGAGTGAATGCCGTCAGTTTCTTTAAATGAATTATCAGGTGATAGATTGCAACCAGCTTTCCCCTGTGGTGCACGCATTAACGGTGCAGCCGAGTGACGCACATGACGCCGATAACGATGGCAACAGTGACATTACATTTGTAGCCCTTTGTCCGCAGCAGAGCATTAGCTTTTTTGCCCTTAATTTTCACGATAATTTTTTTTCGCAGGTGTTTAATGTAGCGTTTGTTTGTTTTTTGCAAGAATTACGAAACTTCGACAATTTGACAATAGGCCATTTTACAGTTAAAGATGGAAGCGAGGCTGACGGTGACCTTGTTTTGATACAAACCTTCCTGCTTTATCATGTAAATCAATTTATTCTTATGCTAACTAGTATTTTTCAAGGACAATTTCCAAAACAAAGAGAAGGGAGTTTTTATCAAAACAAGGTCACCGTCAGCCTCAAGACCAGGGTACTAAGTCCACAATCGTAAAATGGTCTATCGACGGCAATTTGTGTTGCTTTATACTTTAGAAATCAAGTAAGGTTCCATCCAAGTGGGACCCTGTGGCACCTGCTTACAACAAAAAGCTGTTAGTTGGTCAAGAGACAAGCTTAAAAAAATTCTAGCCAGCCAATTAAGTCTTCTACTTATTCAAAAATATATGCTAAAACACCTCTCTCTCCTCTGTAGAGGCCCAAAGGGGCATGGCGAGAGTGCAGGCTCAAAAATGCGGTCGTTAATGGACCCTCGGTTTTCGCGCCTGTACTCACTTCGTGTAGCGGAAATCTAATAACGCCCCATCGGCCCTCTGCGGAGGAGAGAGGGACTTCCTTTCCTGAAGTGCTGACAGTTTTTAACAAAATGGTGAAAACAATTCCCTGTTTTTTTTTGTTTGGAAGCAGTGGGTCGCTTCCCGATGGGAATACACTCTTGGAAGCAGACGACATAATCAAATTAAAGAGATGCATCCTTGGTACTAAGGTAACAATTCAATGATGTTTATTTTAGATAGCTTCCAATTTATCTGGGGAGGAATTAATGGAAGTAGAGCACAATTAGATACCGTATGGACTGCCAATTTAACGTTATGGATTATGAAATACACTAGATGGGTGGAAGCGCCTACGTTTTGTCTATCTTTTTTGTGTTAGCCCCATACAAAATATCTCAAATTATTATATGGCTGAATCCGCGAGTGGGAAGATAAAGCGAATCCTGTGTTCTGATTGGCTACCGGAATGGGCAATATGGGCCTTGCAGGATTCCCCACGTTGGAGCTGCAAAAAATTTCTCTTTCATGTAACAAATTCTTTATGGACCAAGGTTCTATGGTCAAAATGGCTGGGTGTTTGCCTCGATTTTTTTCTCCTCGGTTTATAAAAGCGCGAAGAAGAACTCGTGTCCGCGACCAGGCTCTGGAACTCTCTGCCCATTAACCTTAAGAAAGTAGCATGTGTAACCTTATTTAGAAAGGCTATTTATAGTCATTTTTTAACGCGATACATTGACGTTATGCTAATCCGGCATTTCACAACCTTTCTATCACTTGACCCATCCTAGTTGTATTCTTATTGTAATTATAGTTTGTAGATATTCGTTGTAAGGATATTTTATAATTGTAATATAGTTTTTACTCTTTTTAGTCTTTTTCATATACTATACTTATAGTTCTTTTTCTTTAACGAACTTTATTTTTGGTTGCTTAATTTTAGTTTGAGGGCCACTAGTTATTCAGTTGAGTACTGTCCCGTGTCACCCTCGTTAAATAAAGTTAATTATTATTATTATTATTATTTTTATTATGATTATTATTGTTATTAATATCATTATTATTATTATAACTTGGCCAATATTCAGCCTTTTTGACCTCACACTTGGTCAATAACGCATATTGTTATACTCCTGGGCCGAGTTGTTCAAAGCTGGGTTAAGATAACCCCGGGGTTAGTGCGAGATTTGAATTCAGATTTGAAAGCTTAAAAAGCATTTCAATTTTAATTCTTTTTGTCTACAAGTTGATGATTGGAAGTTCTAAAAATTACAGAGAAAATTATCCGAGAAAATGCTTTTGAACATAAGAAAAAGAAACCCGGGTTAAATTTAACACCGGATTAAGCGCTAATCAGCCTTCGAACAACTGGGCCCTGATGGCCTTATCAAAGTGACTAGTTCACAGTATTTGACTGATGTCTTTATTTTTAGCGTCCCAGTCTTCCTGCTATAGTGACTCATAACATGATAGAGGACTCCACAGACCCCATTCTGTGCCATCTCAGAAGAGCACACCTCTTCAACGGTCCACATGATCGAGTTAAGGTACTGCTTAACCAAGGGTTTGAAAACGAATGGTGACATGCCACAGTACTTTTAAAGAGGTTTATTTTAACCTCCTGTCATAGGTTTTTATCCACAGATTGAAAAGTTGAAGCGCTCTCATGTCTCCAGAATTGACAGGCAATTAAAATTTTGAGGTCCCTATTCAATCTGTTGTAATTTTCCCTCGCTTTATTCTGTGTAGCTGGCGGCTTCGTCAAAGAGCGCGCGCGAACAACATTAACAATACCTATATTTGCCTTGTACTTAATTACATACATTAAAGAAAGAAGAAAAAATATGTATTTATTTGTACTTAATAAGGCCTGGAGCTGAAATAATTCTAAGATTTTCTAGCCAGTTCTCCAGAATTTAAAGTTTTAGAGAATTGAGATAGAGTTTATTTCCAAAGAAGCAGTTTTAAAATACAATGTATTAAGAAAGAAAGAGTAAATGCTTAAGTTATGTTAACTATGTTGTTCTGACAACACAACGTTTGCGAGCGAACGGGGCTTTTTTCGCTCGTTCGCGTGCGTACTACCCAGCAAAACCGCCAGAAATGTAAGCTAGCCTCGCTGCACTGACTGAAAAGCAAAGTAGTTTATCTAGCCAATCACAGTGGTCGTTTACAGTCAAGTTAGCCAATCACGTCAAGAAGAACGAGATGCAAGCAGCGAGCGCCATGCTCGCGAAAACGTATGTTTACTTATCATGATTGGTTCGGGTATTAATTGTGATTGATTGAAAAAATGGCGATAGATATTTCAGCCAATCTAAAGGCACGGTAGAGGTTTTTTACTCACACTACCAGTGGCTATGTTATAAAGAAAACGGTTCACCTCCCGCAGGATTGCCCTGTAGCATGACTGTGGCCGCCGTTAATTGCTTTTGGTACACCAACATGGCCAACGTGCCGTTGTTTGAAAACTGTCTTTAATAACTGAACTGAATAGTTACAATTCAAGGAGTGATCTGTCAAAAGGATCCAAATCGGCTGGAAGGGGAACTGATTTATCTCACTAGTTGGAATGAAGAGCAGGAGGTCGCAGCCTAGACCTCTGAGGGTCTTAAAATAATTGAGGACGAAGGTACTGCCTTTGCCCTGCGAACGGCGAGAACTTCGCATGGCCCAGATGACCACATACTAATGGCCATCCCGTCTTATATAGGAGTAAAAAAACAGTGTCCACAAACTTGGGACTTCCTTCTACATACACTGGTTTTGTGGCCTCTCCATTCTCACCTGGTCTGAACTTTTGACAACCGAGTATTATGCTCTTCGCAGGTAATTTTTCACCCTGAATTCCTGTCCACCATCAGCCCACTTCTTCCAATGGACTACAGCGATTTTGTACGTGGCTGCCATCTGGGAGTGTTTCCTTCTTATTACGAGCCATGGGGCTACACTCCAGGTAAAGAAATCCACATTTGGGAGGGTCCACAATAGGTTTGGCGGGATGCGGGATGCGGGATTTGGCTATTTTTCGTGGTGATATTCGGGATATGAGCTGAAAACAGAAGCGGGATGCGGGAATTTTAACAACCAGCGGGAGCGGGATTTCCTATTTTTATGGGGATGGGATTCGGGAATCGTAAGGAAAAATAGCGGGATATGGGAATTTTGTTTTGTCTTGACTAAAAATTCATTAGCGTTGACTGAATAAAAAAGGTTCTTAAGTGTGTATACCGCCTTTGTAGTCAAGCTATGAGTGTCAAAGGAAGTGAAGCCTGTCAAATTTTGCCCATTATTACTTTTTTGTGTTCAGTACGTCTTTTCCGGTTTTACTATTTTCGTCGTTTTCGTCACTCGGAAAGAGGTATCAAATCACTGAGGTTAGAAGTCACGTTCGTTAAGATCCTGCACTCATTCCTGTTTTGTGCACGGATTTGACCTTTTCTGCTTTTGCCTGGACGGACCTGTCGGACCTGGACGATCCTTTGGACTGAGCGTTTGCTATTAAAGTAAGTCTGGCCACAGTATGGCCACACCAGAGCTGATAGAAGTGGACAATGTGGTAGACATCATAAATTATGTGGCTTTATATTACGAGAAAGGTCCCAGTGGTAATGCGTTTCTTCGGAAAGAAAAATTTAGAGCTCCCGTCTCAAGGCAAGTGAAGACCTTGAAAGCCTTAAAAGAAACAGTCATGTTGAGAACCTGGACTATCAAAACCGTGACAATTGTTAGAAGGTAAGTCATAACGCCTATTTCAATGATCAAGCAAAAAATGTCAAAAATCTCGTAAAAAAAATGGGGCGGGATCGGGATCCGGGCGTAAAATGGGGCGGAATGGCGGGATTGAGAAGAAAAAAAGGCGGGAAAGCGGGATTTTAGAACCCCTATTGTGGACCCTCATTTGGCAGCCTAATTAAATTACGTTTTTGAACGACCCACGCCAACCGGAAGTAGATTTTTTGCAACTGTCAACAAGGTAATGGGTCTGCGTGATTTACTTGCGCTTTTGTTTGCGTCTATTATTTTCAAGGCTCAGAGATTCGAAAACTGTCTCGGGCCACCATAAGTGATATTGAACCACATGTTCAGTAACTGAACGCTTGTTGGTTGACTTTTTTACCTTACTGCATTCGCTCTTTCTTTGTTGGATTTGCTCAGCGATACAAATTGTCTTAGTATAGGTTTATTTTAGGCAAGAGTTTGCTAATATTGATGTCGTCGTTGGTTTTGTACAGCGGAGTGTACTGTGATGGGAATTCCTTCCGCATCTACCAATCTGTCTGGATTTGGCCGTTTTATGGCAGAACACGTGACTGATCCCACATCGTATGGAATTTATCTGGTGGATAGGCGGTTCAAGTCAGCAGAGGAGTCCATTCAGGAACTCACCCAGGTTAGCATCACAACACAGCAACCTTTTTTTCTTTGTGCCCCCCTGGTTTTACTCGGGGTAAAACTCAGGACCTTGCCTTGTCCCTGTACAGCGTTTTCCCAGGCCTTTTCGGTCAATTTAACGCGTGATCCGTAACGCATTCGTCGCACGGAATAATGAGGCCGAGGGACACGCCCATACGATATGCACCTGCGCAGTGTCGCTACTCTTCACGGAAAAGGATGTTTTTTTTGCACGTAAAATATGAATAGGGACATTTACAATGGCAGTCTTGTCACAGTTGTATGGTAAAAGTACTTCCAGAGTGTAAAATAGAACAGGCCTCAGTTGTTCGATGGCCGATTAGCGCTTAACCCGAGTTTCTCTTTCTTGTGTTCTAAAGCATTTTCTCGGATAATTTATTCTGTTTTTTTTTTGAGCTTCGAATCATCAACTTGTAGACAAAAAGAATTAAAACTGAAATGCTTTTTAAGCTTTCAAATCTGAATTAAAATCTCGCACTAACCCTGGGTCATCTTAATCCTACTTTGAACAACTCGGCCCTGGAGAAATACGCGGAGATAGTGTTCACACTTTGATGAAAATGGCGGTTCTCGTTTCTGATAACTTATGTGAAATTATGGACACTAAGGCATGTGCTGTTGGTGACGCTGAATTATTTGACCCTTACATCAAGCAGTAACCTTGGTCCGGTGTACATGCCAAGTGATTGTATTATAAGACAGTTAAAACTAACATTTCGTCATTTATCAGTCTTTGTGTTAGAACAAATTTTAAAAGATACAGCAAGTTGTTAGGCGAGGAGACCTCAATAAACCACCAGGCTAATTACAGCTGAGTTAATTGTTTGTGTTTCAGTACATGTTTAGCTTCTGTAATCTTTCAAGAAGACAGCGCATTATTCAGAGAAACAGAACTGAACGCCTCAGTGAACTTTTAGACTGGAAGAGTCTTCATCGGGTCAGTCAATATATTGTTTTCTTTTTTTCTTTCTTTCTTCTTGTCCCAGCTTCTTGGGCATTGCTTTGGTCGTTTTGATAATCTTTTCAGTTAAATTTAAAAGAAATCAACAACAATTTTGCATGGTCTGTACCCTTATTGACGTCAAAATGTGCAAAACTCAAGTGGAACCATGAGCCGCTGGTTTCACGGCAAAGTTTTGGGGCAGGGAGCTTGCGTTACTCTGGCCCGAGCAGCTGCTAAGGAAGCTAAGTGAAATGATGGGCATCCCCGTCGTTTTAATATGAGAATCTCCCCGGGACCTCAGACTTCCCTTATTATAGGTTTCTGAATCCGTATTTGAGTGTCGGAGGGTCTTGAAACCAAAGGTATGTTAGGCCAGCCACGGACTCTCTGAGAGGTCCACCTTAATTTAGTCTACAACGCAGCTGTTTTTGTCTTGTCACGCGAGAGGAGGAAGGAGGGGAACAGCATTGCATGATGAGATAAAAATGGCTGTGTAGGAGACTAAGCTTAATTCACCACTTAAGAACCAAGGAGGAAACTGGGTTGAGTTAGCTTTCGCAAAGACCTGTGGGATTGTTACTGGGGACAAGCAGGAGCCCCTGGGACAAGCTATTCAGCTATTGGCCAATTTTTTTCCTATCCCCAGTAGCAGTCCTAGAACTCTTTGCAAGAGTAAACTCGGCCCCAGTTTCCTTCCAGTTTCTAAAGTGACGAATGCGAATTCGCTACTTTAGAAACGAGAATGAAACTGGGCCGAATTAACTTCTGCAAAGACTTCTGGGATTGTTACTAGGAACAGGGAAACAAATTGATGGCTTCAGTTCCCTTCTCATTGTTAAAGTGGTGAATCTTTGAATTAAGGCCTGAAGAGTACTTCCCCCCCCCCCCAACCCCCTGCTCGGTTGGTTACACTAACTCCTGTTTGTTCATTAAACCATGCATTTAACAACACAATTTTTATTTCAGTACTACAACCGTGCCCGGCTGCTTTCCCTGCACTATCTTCAACCCGACAAGTACGAGGAACCTAGTTTACTTGACGAAGTGGTAAGGTTCATTTTTTTCTGACTTGCTTTTGTTTTTTCTTTCGGGTAATGTCCTTCTTTGCGTGACCCAAAAGATAAGACCAGCATTATTTTTGCTACTGAAAACTTTTTGAAAGTTTGTGGATAGTTTGTCAGGGTATCATTTTTTACATTAGATAGTATATTTGTCACTCCTTTTGACGACCTTTCAAGCTATTTTGATTGACTTAATAACTGTTCTATTCCAGCAAACCGGTTTTCATTACCCACGCCCCTTTTCCGAACCTCCGTCTCCTGCTTTATCCGAGTGTGGCTCTGAAGACGACGAAGACGAAGAAGACACCCGGCATCGACTGTTTTCCAATTAACGCCTATTGGAAGCTAACGAAGCAAATGTTCCTCTTTTAATTATAATTGAGTGAAGTAAGATTGTTTATCTCATTAAGAGTACTTTTAATACTCAATGACTGGTCCCAAGGGAAACAAAAGTCAGATTAGTCTTTCCAAGGGACAAGTCTCTAAGTGATCTCCTGCATAACCCACGAAGGAAAACGTCCAAATGTGTTCATGTAAATCTCAGACAATGGTCAATAATTGCGGGTAACAGTGCGATGTTACCTTCTGACGTCAGAGACTTTGCTATAGTGAGCTTAAGCAAAGACAAAGACGTTTATGAGTGACTCTATATTGTTTTTCTGGTGAGGGAGGGGGGCATAGCGTCCTCAGGCACTCCGTTCCCTCTAGTTAAATGGGAAAAACCCATGAACACACTGAACCTTTGCCCTGAATGCCTTAGTTTCATTGTCTTTAGTTAATAAAAAGGTTTTGGTTTTCCTTACTAACTATATGCAACGCCAAAAAACCTCTTTAGGTTGCTTCATTTACGGTAGCGTGGAAAGTAGCGGCCAATGTAAAGTAAATGTCGATGTGTCATGAAATTCCTCGTGATGAGCGGCAAAATATGGTTAGTTATGGTAAACATTTCCAATTGATGGATGTAAAATGTGTCTTCAAAATAATCGGGTGTGTTTGCAGAAATCGCCGAAATTTTATTTTATCTGATAAGCATTAACTAGTTAGTTTACTTGTTTCAATTTCATTTGTCATACATTGTTTTCTGAATAACACGCCTTCTCTCACTAAGTGGCAAGTTATTTTGATTTTTTTACCAGACGAAGAATTTATAAATGAGTGAATTGCTGTCTCTTTTTTCCCTTTAGTTTTCCAAAATACATATTTATAATGAGTGGATGTTAATAAGCGGTTTCTCGTAACAGAGTAACGACATCCTTCAGCTAAAAACAGAATCACCTTAGTCTAGCAAATTATACTAACAAATTCTCCACTAAAATAAAATAGAAAACAAATATATCAGTTTGAATGAGACGGCGGAAAGACAAGTATATTACTTTCAAATATATAGGAATTGTTATGTTGCTCTTATTTTGAAAAGAATCAAGTTTAACAAGGTTCAAACCTTGTTTTGCTTGGTAATCGTTTACAACTTAACATTCGTATGTCAGTACTAGGGAAATAAAAGTCTTATATTGAAAAGTATCAAGTCAAGGCTCTCCATATTGCCTGCAGTACGCTTTTTTCGTAAAACTTCATCCATGGACTACTTATCAAAGTAAGCGCGTTAGAATAAACGCGTTTAAACTGACGTGTTTCTCGCTGCTCGCGGATTTGCTCTTCTCTGCAGGCGCGATACCACAATAATGAGACTGCTTGCAGCCGTACAAATTATGGTGGTCTTACCACCAGACATTCTTACACCCAATGGTCTTACATCCACGAATTCTTTTATCCCTGGGTTCTACGAACAGTGCTTCTTAGAACCACGGGTTCTTACAACCAGGGATTCTTACAACCAGGGGGTCTTACAATAAGAGGTTCTTACAACCAGGGCTTCTTACGACCAGGGTCTTACAACGAGGGGTTCTTACAACCAGGGGTCTTACAACCAGGGGTCCTTACAACCAGGGGTTCTTACAACCAGGGGTTCTAACAACCAGGGGTCTTACAACCAGGGGTTTTACAACCAGGGGTTCTTAAAACCAGGGGTCTTACAACCAGGAGTTCTTACAACCAGGGGTCTTGCAACCAGGAGTTCTTACAACCAGGGGTCTTACAACCAGGGGTTCTTACGACAATGGGTCTTACAACCAGGTGTTCTTACAACCAAGGGTCTTAACCAACGGTCTTACAACCAGGGGTCTTACAACCAGTGGTTCTTACAACCAGGGGTTCTTACAACCAGGGGTCTTACAACCAGGGGTTCTTACAACCATGGGTCTTACAACCAGGGGTTCTTACGACAAGGGGTCTTACAACCAGGGGTTCTTACAACCAGGGGTCTTACAACCAGGGGTTCTTACAACCATGGGTCTTACAACCAGGGGTTCTTACGACAAGGGGTCTTACAACCAGGGGTTCTTACAACCAGGGGTCTTACAACCAGGGGTTCTTACAACAAGGGGTCTTACAACCAGGTGTTCTTACAACCAAGGGTCTTAACCAACGGTCTTACAACCAGGGGTCTTACAACCAGGTGTTCTTACAACCAAGGGTCTTAATCAACGGTCTTACAACCAGGGGTCTTAACCAACGGTCTTACAACCAGGGGTCTTACAACCAGTGGTTCTTACAACCAGCGGTTCTTACAACCAGGGGTCTTACAACCAGGTGTTCTTACAACCAAGGGTCTTAATCAACGGTCTTACAACCAGGGGTCTTAACCAACGGTCTTACAACCAGGGGTCTTACAACCAGTGGTTCTTACAACCAGGGGTTCTTACAACCAGGGGTCTTACAACCAGGGGTTCTTACAACCAGGGGTTCTTACAACCAGGGGTCTTTCAACCAGGTGTTCTTACAACTAAGGGTCTTAATCAACGGTCTTACAACCAGGGGTTCTTACAACCAGGGGTCTTAACCAACGGTCTTACAACCAGGAGTTCTTACAACCAGGGGTCTTACAACCAGGGTTCTTACAACTAGGGGGTCTTACAACCAGGGGTCTTACAACTAGGGATTCTTACAACCAGCGGTTCTTACAACCTGGGGTCTTACAACCAGGGGTTCTTACAACCAGGGGTCTTACAACCAGGAGTTCTTACAACCAGGGGTCTTACAACCTGGGGTTCTTACAACTAGGGGTCTTACAACCACGGGTTCTTACAACCAGGGGTCTTACAACCAGGGGTCTTTCTTACAACTTCGGAAAAGCTCCAACAATTCTTTGTCCCAGTTTCCACGGTCCCCTCAAGGAATGCCTGGCATAATGACCCCCCATTTGTGTATAAGATACGACGAAAACCCCTGGGGGTACGTCCAGAAAAATTGGGCAGGGGGTGTGCGGCACTCTTCCTGAAACCCTTACCCTGTTTTAGACAACAATCTGTGATTTTCCCTACCCTATTTCAGACCTGATCAAAAATTTGATACCCTAGTTCAGACCTGAAGCCTTGTAGGACGGCGCATGACCAGAGAGCGTGACAAGCTGTTACGGCAAGTACACGGTTGGCGTTAGCATTATTAAAATGGTCTTATCGCCAAAGGATGAAGGAGTACCTTCTTCTAACAAACTTATCCAATTCAAGACCAGAGTGCACAAACCATACCCTATTTCAGACCAAAATGGTCGAAACTGATACCCTATTTCAGTCCAAAAACGGCTACATAAGGGAGTACCCCCCCCCCCCGGGGGCGAAAAACGTGTTGCAGATTATGAGTCTCACTGCTTACGCAAGCGAGGCTAATGAAGGGTAATAGAGGTAGATGTTTGTAGATGAAGAAAAGTGAAGGCTAATGGAGGCAGATGAAGGTGGACGAAGGTAAATTAAGGCCAATAGAGGTAGCTGAAGGTACATGAAGGTTAATGGGGGTCAGTGTAGATGAAGGGAAATGAAGGCTAATTTAGTGAGGTGAAGTGAAATGAAGGTGAATGAATGAATGAAGACACCTTAAGCAGTCGGTGAGGTTTACTCCTCTTTCGAACTGGGGACAGCAGTTTTCGTTTAAAAGGTTCGAAGCCATTCCTGTAATTAATGGCTAGAATATTGGACTCTTACCACCCTTTTGAGAGCGGTGGAGTAGACGATCTTGATCTTTTGTTTACAGCCTGAATTTGTAAAATACTTTTTTGCTTTTTATATTGATATGTTTCATAAACATTTTAAATTTCAACTTTGTGCGATTTTTTTGTTTTGTCTTACAATTTGAAGCTTTTTTCTTCTACAACAGCTGCTTTGTAGAATTGAAACTTTACGCAACGCCTGAGCACCGGGCGCGCTTAAGGTAATGCGCAGAAGGTGATGCGCAATGTAAAACAAGGGAATTGCTGCAAGTGAAAACTAAGAGGAGGAGTTCTTCGAATTACCTCGTGGAGTAATTATGTGACACTTAAGGAATCATATTCAACCCGATTTTTCGAGATTGCGCTATGACATACAGCTTGCATCATCCACAAAAAAAGCGATGTTGGGGATTTGCCAGCCTTTCCTCGGCGTTTCATTAAGATAGAGGATCAGACGTTTAGTCAGTTTGTTGGTGCTGCAGATAGTGTGATAAGATAATTTACCTTCATATTGTCAATCGCAAATCAAACAAACAAGATTACGGAGCCTTAGAGGATGTTTAATCAGCCAGGGCACAAATAACATAAAATTGAGCGAAAACAAAAAAAACTTGCTGATTGATATTACATTTAACGTGAATAATTTCAGAGTTCATCTTGAAACTTGGACGAGTAAAAAAGTACGTGGGCAATGCGAAAATTGCGGTTGACACCTGTATTCCAAGAAAAAATTCCCGACAAGCAAAATTAATACAAAAATATAAAATTCTTTTTCGTTCATTTATTATTTACAGATACGTCTTCTGCATACTTCTGCTGATACTTTTTATTTAGGAAAAACGCATTGAGAAAGAAACTCATGGCAATGCAAAAAAATGAGAAAAAGGATTGAGCCTACTTTCATATATTTAGTCTTGTCTCCCCTTATCGAGGTGAAATATTTATCGATATAAACACGAGAGTCCCAGTTGTGCTGTATTGGACAAAAAACATAAAAAATTTATAACACTTTTCCAATGATTCATCTTTTCTTGTCACTAAGAGTACTGTTCGCTAATACTGTTGCAAAGATATAATCTTTGGTATAGACGAAACTAGAGGACACATTCATTATTTATTTGGCGATGATTGAAAGAAAACTGATTGAAATGTTATATGCATCAGCGAGTATAAACGAATTAGTGCTGTTCGCTAGAATGTGAATACAGTTCTTTTAGACAGCTATGGCGTAAGTAACCTTATTTACTCCTGCGCAAGATTTTTTCGGTGCTATGATGACCATAAATATAGCGAAGAAAATCCAAGTTTTGCAAACGTTATTCAGGTAAGCACTTTCGCTTATTGGAATGTTACATCTGAAATAAAATATGATAGGCTGGAGCAAAGGATATTGACACGATTCATTTATGGAGTTATTACTTTTCAAAAAGAATCGGATTGAAGATGTGAGTATATCAACACTAGCTAGTCAAGCTGTCGCTGGCTATAAGTCTTTGATTCGCCTTCTTCACTAAGTAATCTTCTAGCTTAAACGACACTATTCGCTTCCCTGGAAATATGCTTTTTTTGTTTTATTTTTACTTTTGAATGATCACTATTATAATGAACGTTTTTTTTTAAAGAGCGTGACTGATGCGTCACAAAAATTTATGCGTGACACGGCATTTTGCGTGGGTGGTGCGCACCGCCTGGCGTTGCGTGACAGAGAGAGGGGCGAGAACTGAACTACGCCTGGCTATGTTGATAACGAGTCGTGGACCAAAAAAAATTTCTAGTTCAAGTCTGGACATTACTTGTGAATATCCGAATACTACGAAAGCCGAGGAGGGACTTCAGACTTCAGACTTCAGACTTCAGACTTCATACTTCAGACTTCAGACTTCAGACTTCAGACTTCAGACTTCAGACTTCTGACTTCTGACTTCTGACTTCAGACTTCAGACTTCAGACTTAGCTTGACAAAGTTCGAACTTCGGATTTCTGATTTCTGACCATTCAATCTCAATGCTGCATGGTTTGCTGCTGTCTACGGTGGCCCACAAGAGTCACTACGCATTATCTCACAACATATTTCGAATTATTAAGTACGCATTTCAAATTATGCACAACATATTCCAAATTCCTCAAAACACATTCCAAATTCTTGGAAACATATTTTAAATTCACTGCAAATGAACACATTTCAAAATCTTCGCAACACATTTCGAAATCTTCACAACACATTCGCCCCAGGACCCCAAGTGTTGGCAGAGAAAAAGGAACGGATACGCAGCTCCTCCTTCTTCTTTCGACGCCATGTTGTGTTCCACGTGTGGACAACAACTACAAGAAAGTTTTGCTTTTTTGCCCGAAATGTGGGTTGAGGCTTGCCGCAAATGTCGCCCAAGGAAGCTGCGACGTTGACAGCCAGAAAAATACCATCGAAACATACTTTTTGGCTGGTTTTGGGTACGACACCATTGTTAGAGTTGTTGTTAGAGTTTGTCGGACTTTGAATTTATAAGAGAATGTATGAAAATAAACAAAATACGTCTATACGCCTTAAATTCCAATTTTGTACAGAAATAGAAATAAAAATGACTTACCTTGTGTTTGTGTTTTGTTATTTACTGTCTGTTCACCTCTAGAGCCATTTGGAAGACGTTTTATCACTGTTTAGTACAACTCAAAATCTTAAACGATCATAAAACGTCTTCCAAATGGCTCTAGAGGTGAAGAGACAGTAAATAACAAAACACAAACACAAGGTAAGTCATTTTTATTTCTATTTGTGTACAAAAAGTATGTTTCGATGATATTTTTCTGGCTGTCAACGTCGCAGCTTCCTTGGGCGACATTTGCGGCAAGCCTCAACCCACATTTCGGGCAAAAAAGCAAAACTTTCTTGTAGTTGTTGTCCACACGTGGAACACAACATGGCGTCGAAAGAAGAAGGAGGAGCTGCGTAACCGTTCCTTTTTCTCTGCCAACACTTGGGGTCCTGGGGCGAATGTGTTGTGAAGATTTCGAAATGTGTTGCGAAGATTTTGAAATGTGTTCATTTGCAGTGAATTTAAAATATGTTTCCAAGAATTTGGAATGTGTTTTGAGGAATTTGGAATATGTTGTGCATAATTTGAAATGCGTACTTAATAATTCGAAATATGTTGTGAGATAATGCGTAGTGACCCTTGTGGGCCACCGTAGGACAGCAGCAAAACATGCAGCATTGAGATTGAATGGTCAGAAATCAGAAATCCGAAGTTCGAACTTTGTCAAGCTAAGTCTGAAGTCTGAAGTCTGAAGTCAGAAGTCAGAAGTCAGAAGTCTGAAGTCTGAAGTCTGAAGTCTGAAGTCTGAAGTCTGAAGTCTGAAGTCTGAGGTCCCTCCTCGGCTTTCGTACTTTAGTCTCCAGTACGAAGCCGTTCTTTAGGAGCGCTGTGCTACGAGATAAAGAACGGCTGTGTGGGACTGAGACCTAGAAAGGTCTTGAAAAGATGCAGGTGACTGACTATTGCCTTGACAACTACCTGAAAGTCAATTGAAAATCCCAGAAGACTTAAGAGGAGTAGAATGATTTAGGGCTCCGAACTTAAAAATTCGTTGGCCACCCTGTTCGCTTTGACCACGAGTTGTAAGTAGATTTATTAAGTGGTAGCAGGAGGAACCCAGAATTCAACTCCTCTGTATAATTTTGTGCTACTAAGAGTCGACTTGTATATATATGTTGCAGTTAATTTTTTTTCCATTGTTTAGGGGTATGGTAATGTTGCTAATGAATTTGAAACAAAGGAAAAACAAAAATTAACTCAAATAAAAAATGAACTACAACATATTCAAGATATTAATATTTTAGCTTCTCAAAAGTCTTCGAATACCTGGAAGATCGTAAATTAAATTCATTGAACAATATCGTATCTTTCGTTCATTTAAGAGTCTTTCTTTCCGTTTTTTTGTGAAGTCACTTGTACGCTTATATGAAATTAGTGATACTCCAGATCCAGAGCAGACAGCATCAGTCCTTGATCGTCTGTTGAGATCTTCCATTCATTCATTACTAGTTGCTGAAGAAAAGAAAAAAACGCGCTTTTATGGAAATATAAATGGGGGCGAACCTACTAAAAAATACTTACAACTTTGGCTATATTTTGATGATCAAATAAATGTAGTAGAGTCGTTTTGACTTCACCTGTCCTTCGCAATTTCTTTGTCGATCCGCAGCAATAAAATCCAATCAGGTGATATGAGAACAGGTTCTCATTTCTGGCTGGTGACGCAGTACCTACCCCACCCTTGGCATCTCTCGGGTGGCACACAGTTACGTCATCATCCCGGCGGAAATCGTGCGCAAGCGCGGACTTCACTTCGAACAACAACATGGCGAAGCTGGAAAGTCAGAGTGGAATAGACACCGCTTTTAACTTTTTTTTAAAAAGATAATGACTGGTTTGGTCAAGAACCAGATCGTGAAGCAACTCGCCAGGTACTTTTGCCATAAAGTGGTCCAAAATGACGGCGATGTTCGTGAGATCTGCTCGGCGCGATGAACGGGAGTGTGTGCACGTGAACTTGTTGGACAGGTTTTTTAATGCTGTGCATTTTCTTTCAGGTTCACAAAGAACCTCTCTCCCAACAAAATCAGCGTGAAGTTTCTTAAGGGAGAAGGCGAACTTCACAACCTTGAATTAGATGAAACAACTCTTTCAGAGCTTCTGGAGTTGCCACCATGGATTCGCCTTACAAAAGCTGTATGCAACAGAATTTCCGCCAAGGCAAGTTATTATCAGCATACGAAGGCATTGTTGAATTTATCATATTTCCTTAAGCATATCAAGTCATGGTTCACTTCAGAATTTGTTAAAAACCTTTTTGACAGTGACATTTTCAGAACGAAGTCCTTCACTCAAAAACAGAGCAATTTTGGTGATTAAACTGTTTACAGATGTTTCACTAAAGAACAGAACGCCTCAGAAGCCTGATAAAGTTCTGTCATTTCTGTCATCTGTTGAGGAGTTGACCATGAAAATAATCTATGATGGAACAAATGTGAAAACGTCGTTTGCTGAGGGTTATAAATATTAATCTGTGTTGAATCTGAGTTTTTTTCCTGGCGAAATTATTCAACTGCCTTTATGAATTTCATTTTGACGTTTTATACTATATGATGACAATAAAAACTAGTCTTTTTAGTAGCCTAGCGTCTTTTTAAAGGATACGAGACAACGTGTTTCTTTTCCGAATGTAATGACATAAAATTTAACCAACACTGTGGATTATGTGCTTGATCAGTCAGATCACGAGTTTAAATGCTACAGAATTTAAGCTTAAGTAAATCTTTATTTGCATTATTATTGTAACATCACGACCCTTTTTTTGACAAGTTTGTATTTACTGCATTTTGTGAAGTGTTTAAAATGGTAATTCTACACCCCCCATGTTAAACGTGAATATTTTTGTAGACAATAGGCTTTTGCTTAATTGGATATTCTTTTTGTCAAAAGGTTTCAGAAGGAAATAATGCTAGATTCTTTAAAACATCAAGAGCACCTATATACATAGTATCATAGTTGCCAAATTGTCAAATTTTGTACGAAGGCCAGTTTAAGTGTCAAAATACATGTATCTTTTGTCTGCATAGCAAACTGTTGTCATGGAAATTTTGATAATCTCAAGCCAGAATTTTACAGGTGTAACTGTCACTGGTAACTGTATTCAAGTCTGAGTAAGAACGTTTTTCTTCACAGAATTTTCTTGAATTTGACTTAAATTGTAGGATTAGAATTTATGCTCTTTTAAACCAAAGGTACCCAGTACATGTTAGGTGTTGAAGGAATCAGTAAAAAGCGGATTTGGTGGGAAATAACACTCATGATTTATTTTTCTACAGATTCACTGGACAAAACTTAAAACAGATCCAATTTGTCTGGTAAGTGTTTGTTGCATTTTATCATGAAGTACTCAACTGTTTCTGGAACTGCATTTCCTACGGAGATAATTAATTTTTTCAGTCAGTAATAATATAATATAAATAGATTTTGCCAGAGCTAAAAGCAAAACTCCCATTTATGTATTTTAGATGTTCTTCACACAATGGACTTTAAACCATTACAAAGAAATCTGCAAATCTATACTAAACTGTAGGAGACCCATATGACTGAAAAACATAAACTTAAGCCTGTGATCAATTAAAAGCTAACAACTGGTCAGTGGAAAACTTCAAAAAGATGTGTGACCTCGATGAGTTGGCACCAGACCCCATGTTACAGTCATGTGACACTGGTCAGTGGATACCCTTTTTTGACAGCTATCAATTGGCCATAATATGAATCTCTGTTATCAAGTTAAATACAGGTTACAGGCTCCCACACTAGGTAGAAAGTTTGACATTTCACATTGGTTTCCCTGTGCTATGGACGGATGGACTGGCGTATGGTCACATGATTACCAAATTTTCTTAGACATGGTGCTCCACTATTAAGTCTCAGACACTTTCCTAAGTTACCATAAAAGCTGGAAGATTGAATGTTTTTTACCTTGAAGAATCATAACCATGTATCATGTTTTTAATGTGTATTTCTAAAGTTTATGTCTGTGGTATAATGCATTCTTGATTGAGTCCAACCAACTTGGCCAGGCATTTTGTCCTTTGAGGAAGACATATAAATGTTTCCTGCCATCTGTTTCTACAGATGGCAAGGATGGACATGGATTAAAAGTTGAAAATGTTGGGTAAACGTTTTCAAGTTTTGATGCCATGACTGTAAAAATCACCAAAAAAGTATTATGGTTACTGCTTCTCGATGAAATTTGTTTGATATCTTAACTCTACAGGGGCATTAATTTCTGTGTATGTGTTAAGGCATTAAGTATTAAGTTCAGCACAGAATTGACCTAAAACAGCAATATCCTCACGGCACATCACTGTAGCCCCTTTAAAGGATTAATTTTATCTTGCAGTATCTTGACCGTGTTGAGGTTAACATGGAAGCTGTTGATAATGATGTTAACACACCACCCACCAGTTCACCACAGAGAAACCCTTCCCATGCACCTCATCAACCTCTCAAGTAAGGTTTAGTAGTCAAGGATGTTGAGTGTGTATTTGGGTTGTTAGAGATTTGAATTTTCTCTCAAAATAGCTACAGATTGCACTTGTAAACTCAACCCTAACTATAATTTATTAAGGGTAATACAAGGGAATCCCATTTTTTAAATGTCAGAAATTGGAAAAGAACCCTATGTGAGGCTTTCATCCCCTGATTTTTGTTTCCCTTTCCAAAAACATGAGTCATCAAAAGTAGAGGTTGCTTAAAAAAAAAAGAAGCAAAGCTTGCTTTGTTGGATTAATATCATTGTAAGCAAAAAAGAAAAGATCCTTTTCTCTCCATTACAAAAGAGGCCAACTTCAATTTTTGACCTTAAATGATGCTTTCAAAATGAAACACAAACTTTGGAGTTAAAGTACAATGCAATGTTGTTTGAGTGCAGGGTTGTCAAAAGTAGCCAGCTGCCGGCAAAAGTCTCCGCCTACTTGGTTAGTAATGGCCAGCTACTCTACTTGGCATTTCTTTATACGGATGGCATTTTTTAAATAAAATATTCCTGGACTGGCCTCTTACCTTGACAGCTCAGCCATCTACATGTACTTCAAAACTTACTGACAACCCTGTTGAGTGTTAAGGTCACTTGTCATAGTGCAGGCAATTTGAAGTACAGTCTGCTCTGGTAACTTGAACCCCCTGTAATTGAAACCTCCTGCTAACTTGAAGCAATTTTCATTTCCCATCAGATCGTTTTTTATATAATTTGACCCTTGATAACTCGAACTCCCTATAATTTGAACTCTTTTCTATTTCCTTTGAAGGTTAAAGGGAGTCAACTGTACCAGATGTGGACCCTCCAACTCCCCAGTCATTAATAATCAAACTTTCTTAGTTCTTGTTTTGGTAAATTGTTCCTATTGAGGAAAAGTTTACCAAGAAATGCATTAGAATTAATTACAATGTGTATACAACAACAAATTACAGGATAGCGTGATCTTCAGGTTGAAGTTTTACATTTTGGGCCACGTGTATGTTGTTTTTTTCTGCAGGGAAAAACCTTCTAACAGGTATGGCTTTGTTGAGAAAGTTGTGGATGGAATGTTTGTTCAGATCAACTCTGTGATCATCTCATTTAAGTTTCAAGCTTTCCTTGCAACATTCCAGATGTCACGTTTGTTTATACAAAGTACAAACCCCAAATGGGAAGCTGATGATCTGCGGAATACGCGTGTGAAGGATGAGACAAGAGGAGAAGTATTAACCTTTAAAGAAATAACATGGTCTACTCTAAGGATAGATGCAAATGCATTGTATGATGTAAGAAAATACCTTCTTTTTATTTTATTTTAAAGCGCTACATTTTAGGATTGAAGTGCTGTCTCCAAATGGGCATCACATCACCCAAGCAACCATGTGGCACCCACATAAATTGATTTTTTATTTGTGAAAATTATTAGTTCTGATTAAATTTATTACTGTTGTTATTGTAATGGATATACTTTAATACTTTTATTTTTCTGCAGGAAAAGCTAGACCAGCAGTCTACTCCTCTGCGACTTATCACCAGTCATTCAGCTCTTCATATTACAATCAAGAAACGTCTGGAAGATTGTGCAGTGCTTTCTGCAAGACTAGAACTTTTGTTAGATGATATTTTATGGGTTCTTACACAATCTCAACTGCAGGCATTTTCTGGTCTATTACATTCTGTGACCCAGGCTATGTCACAAACAGCTCGGAAAGGGCCTGGAACCAATCCTGGGCAGCCTGTGAACCCAGCTATCCAACAGCAGCAAACTTCTTATGCATCCTCACAGGTGAACGAAGCCAAGACTGACATTGAATCGTTAAATGCACTTTTTACAAAGCATGACGTACGGGAAACAGCATATCATGTGAGGACAGGGAACATTGATCTTCACTTGTGTGATGATTCCGAAACCACAGGCAGTGATGGCGGAGCTATGCATTTGCAAGTAAATAAATTATCGGTGGATTATTATCCCTATCATTTAGCTGGGACATCAAGGACTGACTGGCCTTGCCATAATGAAGCATCCTTAACTCGTGCTTACTGGGTCAGCCAACTTCTAAATGCATTTAGGAATTCACAAAGTAACAAGCAAATGTCACCTCACAGAGCAACACAGACTCATCATAGAGCCAGAAGTGATGTAAGTATACATTGTGTACAGTAGAAACATTCACTATGCTTCTCTAGTGCTACCAGTTGTATGGCTTCTAACTCTTCCATAACCAGTAGCAACCATAACAAGAAATAATTTTAAAATGATCCTTGACTTTAACTGCCGGTACATGTAAATGTTGCCAGTTTCATGCTGTATGAACTTGATATAGTCCTGTAGCAGACCATACATGTACATTGATTGTTAAACCAGTTTCTTGAAGCTTGTGGGCTTAAACCTTCTATGAAGACCTTCTATGAAGCATACCAGTAACTGATGTGGGAAGCTGTTTTTTAGATAATAAACTACCACACTGAATTTAAGTCCATTTGCTGCTAGTATGAATGCTTGATAAATCAAAGAACCCAAGTACCTTAGTATTTATTTATCTTTGGGTATTAAATTCTGCCTTCCTTGTTTGTTATTATGAAATGAAAATGTTAAAAAGCATATAAATTGTAGGAGGTTTCAAATCAAATTATTTTGTCAGAAAAAATACCTGTAGCAAAGTGGGTATTTTGTGCATACATTATTTCATAAAAAAGAAGTGCATGTAAGTTTTAAAGTTTAGATAATTGCTTCCCTTCTAAAATAGAAGTTGTGTGCAGAACATTTAGTTGGAGCACTAGCAAAATAAGATAACCAGAAAACAAGCAATGTTTTTGCCAGGAGCCTTTCAAATGATCCTTCTCATACAATGTACATCTGTACCATCGGTGTAGCCAAGGGGTGAGAGAACAGGGCTTGAAGTTTGGAGGCCCCGAATTCAATTCCCACCCTGACTGCTAGCTGGATTTGATCTTGGTAGTCCTCAGTTCAAATCTTCGACCATGCTTGTAAAGTCAATTGCCAACTGGTTTGCCTCCAGCCAATTTGGTTTCTTAACCCCGTAGAGTTTGTCAGGGGCACCCAACGAGAATATAGTTCTAAACCACTTAAACATAGCTTTGTTAAACGTATTTTATTACTTAAATGGTATATATAGGCATATTTTTATCCCCTAAAAATTTTTCATCTGTTCAGATTTCCTAGCTGAAAGTCTAGTGATCCCAAAATTATAGGGATCAAAACTTACCTTTTCGAAAGTTTCAGCCAGAAAAAAGGCTCTGAAAATTCTAGAAATCTGTTAAAAAAGGGCAATTATACCATTTCTTAGATGTTCAAAAATCCTAGGAGAGGCAGGTAAGCAAGAAATTTTACAACAAGTGTTTCGAAAATTCTAAATCTCAAATCGTCCTCCAAACAGATATGTTCTGAAAATTGACATTTGGTGCCTCTGAGACGTTTCCTCATCTCCACTGGAATCAATGCTATAAATACTGCCAAGGGTAAACAAAGGATATTATTATCTTTATTACTATTTTTAATGTACTAACTGCTTTATTTTGTAATGGCAGAGTTCTGTTATCGGTGGTAATGCTAGAGAAGGTTCCTATCATCCAGGATCAACAGTCAGTAATCCTTCTTCACCTCGTGTAAGCTCCAAGAGAAACCACCCTCCAAGTTCAGCGGCAACTTCACGACAATCAGCACATTCTATCAGGAACAGTATGCAGCGCCCTGTTTTCATGCTTGAAAGTTGTTTTGTGGTTCGTTGTGAGGAATTTTTCGTCAAGCCTGTAACAACTTGTAATGTTTCAAAGGAAGAAACACCATTTTTATCATCTGATAAAAAAGCTCTGTATTTACCCACTGACATGCCTGCATTTCAACTGGACTTCACTCAGTACTATTACCCTGGCTCTATAGGTTCACCAGGTTAGAGGTTAAATTTCCCCTTTTCCTTTTTGCTACATGTATCTCAAGGTGGAAGCTGGTCTTCACTTCTCTACAGTTTTTAAATTTAAAATTCAAGGAAGATCTATTAGTTTATATTTAAGATACAGAAAAGTGTAAAAGTTGCGACAAATACTGTTAACTGGGTTACATTATACAATATTATATTAAAGCTAGAGTACTACTGTGCATTAATTTCTATTGTCATACATGTAAGTACATGGTTTGTACAGAAGTTCATGTCTGTGGTAGACAGGAGACAATGTTAATCCTCTGACCACTGGTATAAACATGTTTTCTGCACATTAATTTTCTTATAATCGAATGAGTTGAATATGCTTAAAAATTAAGACTTTTATTTTCAAGTTAGTGATCTTTTTGTTTCTTATTTTAGTACCCTGTCCAAATGTGTTTATTCAGCTAAATCCAATTCAATTGACACTGGACATTACAACCTGTTTGTGGCTGAATAGCTTTGCAAGAAGCGTTCTTGGACAGAGAGTAAGTATTCATTTGCCTTTCTTTGCACTCAAGAGTGGTTTAATGGAAAGTGGTGCTTGATTGAATTCTGTTGTGTTTCAACTCTCAAAAGCCATTGCACTTTGTAATGTCACAAGCTTGGCCCAGGACAAAGAAGTCCTGGATGTCAGTTGAGCTAATTCCATTTGGGCACTATAAAATATGGAGGAACTCATGGACTGTATTCATCGTCAAATATATGAATGTATATTGTGTTATGGCCAATCACAGTGACGATCAGGGCAAGACATGCAAGTAATCCACAAACAGATAAAACAATATTTCTTTGGCTGTTTGTGGTTCAGTTTTCCCATGCATAATGGGCTCTTCCCTTGCAACCCAATAACATTCCAGAAATATCTCTACTTTTTTAAGTGAGTTTCACAGCAAAACTCATCCCAGATGTTTTAAACAGTGTCAAATGCATCCTGTGTGAAGGAAAAATGAAAGATTAGTATGGCGTATATTAATGAGACAGTTGTTAAGTAGACTGAATGGTTTCTTTTCAGACGTGGTCTATGGGGACACCTGAACAAGCAAACTTTCCTTTGAATCATGTAGACATTAGAATTGAAGGCCTCATGCCAAAGGTGGGTGTCCTGTGATATTTTGTTAGGCACTAAGAGAGTAGTTGAATGGTGTTGTGATAAGATGTCTTTTATTGTCTCTCCAATCTGTGAAGTACGAAATACACACATTGTGTTGTTAATAACTTTGTAGAGAATGTCCAAGTGGACAAAGTGGAAAATACTGTACCATAATATTTGTAAAGTGCCTCTTAGGTGGTGCCTCATATAATGATGTGAACTTGACTTTTGTATTATTCTATTAACGCTCGCATCACAAGTGAAGGTTGGGTCCCCTGGGCCAGGGAGCTGCAACCGCAATCACCCCCCAAGGCGGAAGAACACCCACAGGCCCACCAACCCACAACCTAGCCAGAAGCCTCCCTACGCCCAGCCCCCCCGCCCCACTATAGCACCCATCACACTGAGGCCAGAAGCTCAGTGGAAGTAAGGACATCCTAATAAAATGTTTTGTTTCCCATCGCCCCGTCTCTTGTGAGACGTTGTCGGTCGGGCATAAAAAAAGAGTAAACTCTTGAAGGGGACTGGGTTCCAGAGAAGGCTGGGCTGCTAAGTAAGAAAGCCTGGTCACAAAGTCAACTCGAAAACTTGGTCTTTTTGACTATCAAATGTCTAAACACCCTTTAAAAAATGTAGTATTGATGTTAATTAGAGACAAGGATGTCACATCATTATACCAATTGTTGTTAATAAAACAAGATCATGTGCTTGTAAATTGAAGTACTTGCTTCTTGACTAATGAATCTGGAATTTTTTTTTTACTTTAAAAAAAAAATGAGTCAGTCGGGCAATGGGAAACAAAACATTTTATTGGGATGACCTAAAATGAAAAGAATAGTATTTAATTTGTATGCATTGCACGTGCAAATTATGCAAAACAGAACTTTTTACAAAAGACAGGTTTACTTGAAGCATCACCCAAAAAGGAATTTAAGGGATATTATATTATTTTCAACTTTGGTCAATTCATGTTATTGTATGTTCCACCTTTCGTAAAATGCGAGCAGTCTCTTATTTTTTTCAAACTTTTAACCCTTTCTCTTCTTTATTGTAGTCAAAGAAACATTCACTGAAAAAAATATGTTTTCTA
Source organism: Porites divaricata (assembly GCA_038088405.1). Classification (NCBI taxonomy): domain Eukaryota; kingdom Metazoa; phylum Cnidaria; class Anthozoa; order Scleractinia; family Poritidae; genus Porites; species Porites divaricata. The sequence goes on from JBBMOI010000009.1 coordinate 4,448,101, forward strand.
AAAATCGTAACAAATGAATAAATTATTTCTATGCAAATGTTCCGCCAAAGAGGTTTCATTTTAATGGTGACACCCTAGGATTTCGTCCACAGATGAAAAAGTTATCCTGACAAATAATGTCCAGAATATTGATCCTTACCCTTACATGTCATTAAAATACTGTTTTGTTAACGGGTTTTTGCAAAAGTATCGTTCATCAAAGTTGCGTGGTAGGATTTTTTTTCACAGACCCAAGATGCACGTTTTCAGTGATGTCTAGTGCCAAACTTTACTGTGATGGAAGTAGGTTAGCATCTCGTAAAGTAGGTAACAGCCTAGTGTTTTATTGCAGTATAGCTTTTATTTTAAGTGGACAAGGTTGTTTGCGTTTCTCAATTTTGTTATCTACTGTATACCACCCACAGCTCTGCACCCTCAGCCCTTGTCTTAGTGATAGACCTACCCAAATCCCTTTCCAGGGCTTGTACTGACCGTTCATAGTTATAGTGCTTGCTTCCTTTGAGTAAGTCTGTGTTATGTGATGTTTCCTTTTTCAGATTGTCATCCCTTGTCCAAGTGATCCCTGTGCCGCGTATAAAGAATCTCGGCCCCAGGCTCTCCAGCTCCAATCTTCCCAAGTATTTATTACAAATTCAAGGACTGGGTACAAGTCCACCCAAACAGACATGTTAATGTTCCTACAGCCGTTCCTGGCATCTAAGGTTTACTCGGATTTTAACAGCTTTCCTTCCTTGAATAGCGATGTTCAACCTTTGCCTAATTCCGCGTGGGTGAATGATTGTAGTCTGTTGGTTAACAATGGCAAAGTGGACCGCCCCATAAATGGCGTTTGTCATGATATTTATGATACCCACCAACCTTCTCAGGTATGAAAAGTTTCCTTTAATTGTTTTGCTTCGTAGCACACATTTGAAGGATGCTGTGAAGCTCGTAATAAAGTATTACCTTCCCTAAAACCTAACCCCTTCTATAAATTTCTTGAAAGATCGACGTGTATCATTTAAGTCCGACATAATAATTATTCGATCGACCCATAAAGAGAGTTCGAGTGGTCAACTTGGTTCCTATCTTTGTCGAGGTTTCTATTGAACGCTTATTTGATAATTTTGTTATGGACAAATTCTGGAAAAAGTCTTGCATTTATTACGAACTATCTTTAACATGCTGGTGGATAATTCTACTTTGACTATTTAACTCATGGGTACGCGCGAGCGTACCACGAGTTATTGCAGGGACAGGGATATGCAATTGAGTCACTCGCTCACTCGTAGTAGACGTTTTCGTAATTAATCGGGTCCGAACTCGAGAGCGCGAAGATCTATCGTTTCCAAAGAAGCACGCGCTCGCCGAAGTTCGGTGGCATCAAATTCCTCGCCGAGAGCGTGCATCGTGCGCTACAGCACGGTCAGAGGATAGAGGTCTTACCAAATTTAAGACACGCAGGAATCTTTCACATTAGCAAGATTCAAGAGCCCTTGACTCGTCCAGGCGTTAATCTTGACGAGAAGATGAGCATTTGCTCTTCTACTCCTTCAACTTCGACGCTGGCTTGATCTCATACCTTGTAGCAATGTAGTAGGTTATGTGTATGAATGAATGTGTAATAAATAAAGGCGCTTCTTCTTCTTCTTCTTCTTCTTCTTCTTCTTCTTCTTTATAAGGACTCCTCAAGATCACGGGGGGAAATGGATGTGATTTTGAGCATTAGCTTTAAAATAACAGCAGAAATCGAGATAAGAAAACATAAGCTTATGTTTTGCGTCCTATTTCGCGGAGGAGTTGTGTCGACTTTGTTTCGCATATGTTCTTTCATTGCCATGAAATGTGTTTACATTGTGTTTTACTGTCAGTAACCTGATTTCAATTAGCCTTAAATTTAATCCGATTGCTTCGAGTCGTTTTTTCAATCGGTTAAGTATGGCCACAGGGTCCAGAGGAGGTGTGTTTGTCGTTAGAACATCAAAACACATCGAAAACCTCTGAAAAAATGGGTTATTTTGTTCGCGTTACAGTTTCGTTAGTCGTTTCATTACACATTCTGTAGACCGCAAACCAAGAGACTGGGGGGTCGCAAGATCGGCTTATGGTATAAAACACGGAAATTGTCCATTTTTTTTACTCGGCACTTCGTGCAGCAAGAAAAGTATTGTGTTTCCAGAACAAGGATAGTATATTTATAATCTGAATTTCTATCATTTCCTAAAATTTACTGTGGGAAAAGCAGAGGTGATAACTAATTGATTATTTTCTAAACAACGTACCCACGAGTTGACGATAGTCTTTCTTTGATTTTAGGTTTGGTGTATTTCTGCCGAACAAGTATGGCTGGATTTCCTAGGCATTGAGGAGGCAAATAACCGACCAATGCCGTTTATTGATGCTGTTCCCATCCAGATATGGATTGCTACTCCTGTTCCTGAGGCAGGCTACAACAATACAACCGTCAAACCCCCTATGGGTCGCTCCCAGAGTGCCAGCCCTCTTAACTCACCTCCCCATACGAGGACAAATTCAGAAATTTCTCCCATGAGGAAAGGTTCTGACTCTTCAATATCTGCCAAATACCGAGCAGACACAGTTCCTTCGCTATCGTCTTCAAATTCAATGTCTTTGCACAACAGCGATTCTAATATAAGTCATTCTCCCGAGGCTGTCAATGGCATGAGCCTGAGTGAATCGTCACTGCTCAACAGACCTCCACCTGCTTATGAAGGGAGGAATGGGGCAGGCAAACAAACTTCATCCGAAAGTGAACAACCACCACCGTACGAGACATTGGCCCAGAATGGACCTGTGTTACCCGTGCCTCACTTTGAAGAAGCACCTCCATTACCTGAGAAGGTTCCTCTCTCTGAAGAGCTCTTGAACGGCTTGACGGTAAAAGAAAAGGAATCGCAACAAGAGCTTGATTCCGTTTCCAAGGCGGAGCTGAGCCTGCTCATCCAAATCCCGCAAACTGTAAATATTCAGTTAGACCACTTTCAATTTGTGTTTCTCCTCCGTATGCAGGAAATGCTAGTTAAACTACAAGAAGACCTAGAAAAGGATCAGTTAATGGAGTCAATGGAATCTCAGCCAATGATTTTCTTTTCTATCCTTGCACGGGGAGTGGACTTAAACATAGTACTTCCTCCAGCGCCGGACCGTGAAGCTTCCCGTTTGAACAGGGATCCCTCTCAAAACTTGAGTCGCAATGCCAGTAGCCTCAGTAGTTATCTAGACACTGGTATTGTGTCAGATAGTGGTTGTCAATCTCCTGATGTGATCGACTCCAAATCCCACTCTAGAACCAACTCAGATGGGTCTCCACAGTGGAAAGATGGATTGCAGCCTACCATGGAGAATCACAGTCCTAGAGACGTGTCACAATCGCGTCCCAACTCATCGCAGTCCACGTCTCATATTTCTGGTCGTGCCAGTGTGTCGTCAGCGCCAGACACTGATGGCTGGTTGATGGTTGGTGCGCAGGACAGCAAGTCCTCCAGTGGTCGAGTTACAAGCCAGACGGACAGTGATGCCAGTAACGCTAGTAGTCAGCTGGATGGTAGCGCGTCCAAAGATTCCAACACAAAAAAACCAAAACTGGTGTCCATTCTTTCCATCCAAGGCGAAGAACTCGAAGTGGGACTGCATTTTCATGGGTATGACAAAGTCGTCAAGATTATATGCCCTGAAATAAAAGTGGATGAGCTTGGCGTGGTTTCGTTTGACAAATTTCTTAACCAGAAGTCATTTAAAAAATCACTTAGGCAAAGTACGCTTTCTTCTCCGTCATCAGAGGCCACTCCAATGGTGCGCATGCGTGCTGAGTTTGGGCCATCTGCCGAAAGGCTTGAGCCAACAGCTGGGGAACGAGGTTTTATGCACGTCAAAGCCAATGGTATTAATGGTACTTTGTTAGTCAGTACTTTAGGAAGCTTGGCCGACTGCCTTGAGGATGAAATTCTTGTTCCCCCGATGCCTTTTATGGTGGAAGTCACTGATTCAAATGTCAGTATTAACAATGATCTTCCTCCTGCGTTAGTATCCGCGCCTATGGCCATCCCTATAGATTTAAACATCGAGAACATTGCTATTCGGCGCGCACACACTGGCGTCTTCCACATTAGGCCAATGACTGCTGAACCCCAGGAACGAGCTAGCGAACCGGCTGCGATGCCAGTGACACGTCAGGAATCTTTCAAAGCCAGTCAGCTGAGTCTGTCAGACTCAGCTTCGGTGTGTTCACGTGCTGAGAGTTTGGAGAATGAAAAGCAGTGCCTGGTTGCTCAGATGTCTGTTTCCCGTGCTGCATTGCAGTCGTTACAGGAGGAGCGTGACGCGCTGTTGAAGACGATCGAACGGCTGCAACAGGAGTTGTCGTTTTCCAATCGTGAACAGGACTTGTTACAAGAAAAAATGACCAGCTTCCAGAGAGGAGGAAGAAAGGGATACAGATAGGAAACCCTCAAAACAGTCAAAAATGGAAACTCTCTGCTAGTGTGTCCCAATACGATTTGTTCATTTCCTTTTTCCAGGCTCCTGCTGAACGTATGTTCCTTGGGCAGGATAAATATCAAGGTGCTTGGAGCGACTTTAAATTGTGGTGTACATGCTAGATCATTTTTCGTCCGTCGTAGTTTTAACAAATTGACTTCTTTGTGAAACGGAGATCGTGGAAAGTGGTGTTTTCCTTTTGCGTTTGTAAGGGAGTTTTTAAATCGTTGAGAAACAATTAAGAATTTCATTTTTGGAAACACTAGCTTCGGGCTTGACAGCTAATGTATTTTGTCACATATTCGAGTGACAATGCAAGTTTGATGTTGGCATTGGCGTTGCAGAGTACCGGGTATTGGCTGTTCAGATCTGCGTAGTCGTCCGAACACTGTAGGAATACGTATCACTGCTTAGCTGTCGAATTGTCGCACAAACTGACCCGTCTCCAGTCGTCTCTCATATCCTCTACCTAGTGGCGCGCGAGGTGTGATGGGAAGGAGAAAAGTTCCCTTTTTCCTTTCTATCACCCCCTGCTCCCGCCGTGCGCGTTACGCGAAGACGACTGGGGACGAGTCTGGTTGCCCTTAAGTCATTCTTGTTCACGAAATGAATATTCTTTTACCCGGTCAGAATATGTTAAAAGTAATAATTTATTGGCTGAACGTCTTAGTTAACTTCTTAGCTAGTTACATTAAAAAGCTTTTGAGCTATTTTTAATAACTAGAGTATAAGAAAAGTAAATAATTTTAATGGTAGCAATCAACGTAAAACAGACATAGTAAGCGAAATATCTTTTTGTGGTTCTTATCAGGTTTAAATTGATTGCGTTTTTATCTTAGAATTTGGCACAATTTTGCATATAAAAGGGTGTGAAAGATTTTTTAGCAGCGTTTATTTTTGCAATTGCATTTGAATGCCAACCTAAGAAATATTGCGAGCTAATATTTTAATCTCGGATAATCTTTAAAATATTGAAAAACAGCTTTCTCGCATTTAATTGTATATAATTGGTGGTATTGACTACGTATAATGTGTTTGTGTGATTTTAAGTTAAGTATCAGAAAAAAAAAACACGGGGTTTTAGGCTATAAAAGAGATGGAGCACGGCCGAGTTGTTTAGAGCGAATTTCGAGTTCTCTGATCACACATGAAACCTTGTGTCAAGTGTTTGACGCAGCTTCTTGGTGTATGCAAGTGGATTGAATTAACAAGGCGCGGCCGAGTTTTTAAACCGACTGAATTATTAATAACGCGAGAAACACATTTTAGTTAAGGTACAAGTATATCGTTTAAAAGTTTTTGTTTTAGTGCCTGTTTACATGGAGGTGGGGGACTCCAGGCAGGTGAGGTAACCCTCTGTCCATATAACCTCTCATTTAATTTGATCACGTTTACATGTTTGGGGGGGTGACCCGCCACATGTTACCTCACCTATCTGGGGTCCCTCACCTCCATGTAAACAGGCCCTTAGGCTAATGTTAAAGTTAATTGCAAAATGTTTACAGCTCTAAAGGCAGGTGACATCTTAAGTTCTTTGGTTCTAACAGCCAATTCATGAATAAAGAATATCGCAAAAGACTCTATAACAGTATATAAGATGTTATAAATGACGTTTGAACTCTAGACTATGTATATGATTCTTTCAAGAGATCTATACAAATACTATTAGAAAGTAATCTAATAAAAGTACTATTGTCAAATTAGTTTACAGGGTCACTTGCAAATGGGGTTTAAAATTCATTCGCGTATAAAAAATTTAAAATCGTCCCAAAAAATTATTTCCTTCTGGAGTAATTAATTTAAACGTTTGCTCTTTTCCACAAAAATAAATACTTGAAAAGGTCAGACTTGGTTTATTGAGTTCAGGCGGGAACGTCTTTTTCAAAGCAGTTTTGTTCCTAGTCCCAAAAAGAGAAATACACTCGCGTGAAAATTGCTTCTGTCAGGCGTTTTCTTTCTTGATTTTCCCGTGTGCTAGCTTTCTCGAGATCCTTCTTTCTTTCCCATCGGCTACCTGCATTACCAACACTGAACCTCGTTCCAAGTTTGTGTTCTTCTTCACCCCACGTCACAACCTCTTTCCCAGTGTCTTCTCTTCTCCTTATTTTTTAGGGAAGAAAAGAGAGGACCCTGGGAACATGGTGGCCAACAGCCAAGGGCTGGCTCCCTCCTCAGATTTAGGGCCTGTTTACATGGAGGTGGGAGACCCCAGGTAGGTGAGGTAACCCGCTTATGTGGGGTACCCCCGCGCCTGTCAATATTATCTCTCATATTAATTTGATCACGCTTACGTGATAGATAAGGTGACCCGCCGGCATGTTACCTCTCTCCCTCTCTTATCACTCCCAGAAAATTCCCCCGGGAGATATTCGTCGCTTAAAGAGTCATCGACCGAATTTACACCTTTAAAATAAGTTTAAAAGCAAGAATTAAGACTCGATGCAAATGAATTTTCATGCGAAATCTTTGTCGGTGCTTGCCAGCAAGGACAGTGAGACAACACCTAGCGTTTCGACAGCCAAAACCTCGAGGCGTGGCTTTTTTTGCGCGATAGTGTCCGTAACTAAACAGCCGTCACCAAACAGCCATCGCCCAGGGCTGGAGACTGAACCTAGCTGTTGGCAAACGGCAGCAATGATCATATGACCATTTCCCGCCATTTTACGTTAACGACGTTCTGCGCTACATGTTCCTTTGACGTGGAATACAAGAGTTTATGACAACAACCACCTACAGCTATAAACGTGAGTATGTTTTCAACCTATTTTCTTTCACTTCCTTTACCTTTTTTTGCAGTACGTAATTGTTAAGTTTTCATCGTTACTTTGTTGAAAAAAGCTGCATGAGTGGAAACTGTGGTAGCTGGTCTTATTAGAAGCCGATTCGCCTGCACCTTCAAAGTCCTTAGTTGGAAGTCCTTGAATTTAAAATAAAAATTCAAGGCCTTGGAAGTCCTTGAAAATTGCAGTCGGTGATGGAAAGTCCTTGAATTTCAGTGCTTACTTCAGTTATCCAACCCAGATTGTCATAGGCGCACGGGCCGGGGGGGCGAAGGGGGCTGCAGCCCCCCCAAATTTTGGGCAACTCAGATTTTTTGGGCAGCAAGAGAAAAGACTGTTTTTTTTTTTATTAGTTTAAAGAGACAAATATTTTCTATTTTAATCTGAAAAAATCCTGAAGTCAGCTTAATAATCCAGTTACTTTCTCTCGAGACACTCACAGTGGTTGCTTAGCACGTGATGAATTTCTGGTTATAGGGAGGGGTATCATTTGTTGATTTACATATTTATAGTTTTTTATTGTTGAGCACTGTACTGCACTGCACTGCACTGACTGGAATGCGCTCTTTCCAGTTGTGAATTAATTAGAATAAACTTCCGCATATCTTTCTAGAATCATCTCCGACCGTAGAACAGTGTTTGGCAGATAGCATCAGCAACAGTGAGTGTGAAAATGAAGAAGTGTCTGACTAGTACTCAGCTCGAATTACGAGAAGAATATTAACTTTTTTTAATAATCTATCAAACAATAATTTATAAAAGTAGACCGAAATGTTTACAAAACCGCTAGCAAGAGCGCCTCGTTGCATACTAATGAAATGGAATCCTTCTCTCTAGCGATCGGCCGGAGCTATCTCCATGGTCTTTTACACACGTTTTTAAAAAGATTGAAGCTACTATGAGGTGAAATTCCATGTCAAAAGAGATTCGTTTTCTACAGATAACGGCCAAACATCAAGATTTTTTTTAGCATATTTCTAAAACTTCATCCCAAAATATCCCGATAACTCTTTTATAGATTCCGTTTTAACTTCACGAACATCGACGCGACTATTGGACAAAAACGTTCCGGTGAACGATTCCCAGTGCCAAGAAATATTGCTGCAATTAAGGGTGCGTTCTATTGGGAAATCCGAAAACGGATTTCACCTCCGAGAAATCCGTCCTCAGGGTGGATTTCAATTAAGAAATCCAAATGCGAATTTTTTTATGCGTCGCATAATTAGCACAATATAGTCCGCTGTTCACGAGAACAGTTTAGCAAATCCTTTTTCGGATTTCCCAATCGAACGACAAAAAGGGAAATCCAAAAAATCCGGATTTAGATTTCTTAATTGAAATCCACCCTGAGAACGGATTTCGCGTTTGATTGAAAATCTAAATCCGGATTTCCCAATCGAACGCACCCTATAGACAATGGCGTCATTTCGTTGCTATGACAACTCCGATGTCATTAAAACCCTATGATAAATTTTCATCTATATCTAATAAAACTATGGTAGCAATTTTTCCAAATGTTTGTCTATGGCGACGTAGTTATGCTCAAAATTGGGAGGTATTGACCCTGAAAAACTGTTACAGTATCGAGCCACCTTCATATGTCAGTACGAGTTTGGCCTCGTTTCTTTTCTACCGTTTCGTAAAAATTTGGGCAACTTGCGAGATGTTTTTGGGCAAATAGTTTACCGCCCCCCCTGGCAAAAAATTGCCCGTACGCCTATGCAGATTGTCAAGTGCCAACGATCGGAGGAGCAAACATAGAAAGACCTTCAGGCTTGCTCATGTTGTGGAAGAACTAAAAAAGACATAGACTCAAGGCTCGTTTTTGTACTGAATGGAGTCCTTGGAAAATGGGAAAGTGTCCTTGAAAGTTCTTGAATTCTTTGTTCAAAAAAAGGTATACGTAAGAACCAGGGGTAAGAACCCTGTCGTTATATGTACCATGAAAAAACTATAGTGAAAGTTTGTCAGGGCGGGCCCGCGCGAAGGTAATGCCAGCAGTCGTTTTCGACGTTTCCTATAAAAGTCATGATAATTCCTCTATTAACTAGGAATTATCGCTTTCAGAAAAACTCCAAATGTTTTAGAATTTAGAATTTATTTAGAATTTTCTGCATTCAAAAGCACTATGATCCGCTGGTGATTTTCCTGTATTTCATATTTTATACTATTATCACGTTCCTTTTTTAATTTTTAATGCTTTATAAATGTATGGTACAAACATTTCAGATGAAACTTCATTCATCTTTATAACAAGTTACAGAATCGCTAGCTGGTATGATGTAAAATGCAAGAAAGAAATTATAGTGATTACTGGGACGTGACAGTGACAAATTTTGGCGTGAAGATAGTAACGAAACGGAAACGGAACATAAGGACAAAAAATGCTAAATTTTGCCTTTTGAGTGAAACTGTTTTTCCTTTTTTTTTCTCCTGGCGAATCGGACTAAATCAAACGGAAATTATATTTAAAATTTCGACTTTGTCTGAAACAATAGTTTAAATTTTAGTGTCCAGGGCCCAGTTGTTCGAAGGCCGATTAGCGCTTAACCCGGGGTTAAATTTAACCCTGGTTTCTTTTTCTTGTGTTCAAAAGCAGTTTCTCGGATAATTTTTTCTCTCTTTTTTAGAACTTCCAATCATTAACTTGTGGACGAAAATAATTGAAACTGAAATGATTTTTAAGCTTTCAAATCTTAATTCAAATCTCGCACTAACCTTGGGTTATCTTAACCCAACTTTGAACAACTCGGCCCAGGTGTTTCTTGTTTGATGTTTACATAAGGTCCGGTATCTTGTGTTACGCTCATCACAGACCAACCACATGCTGTTTAAAGTCAGTTCACGGTTGGTGTTAGTCTTCTTGAATCTTAGGACGTGGCGCCGACTTTGCTAAATCGTCGAAATGTGCATGAAAATTAGGACAAGTCCACGGGGACGATTAATCTAAGAATATTGAGGGCGAAGCAATTAGCTAAACGGTGACACGTGCAATATATTTTTGCTCATTGATATCTAATCATTCATTATTTCGGTTTCCGGGCCTTTGCACGGTGTTGTTATTCCGGCCTTTGTTGTGTTTTCGTTTACTCGTTACGAGGAGAATTGGAGGCTAAAAACTAGCTGTAATTGAAACCGACAGACTTGCGTTTACCTTGCTGATGCCGCTTGTGAAAGAAGACCTGAAATGTAATGTTTCAGTTGGGTTCCTTACAAATTCGATTTGCCATGGCCATTGATCATGATGGAATAACGGAGGTATCATCTGCGCACTTTTGGTTCCTGATCCGGCATTTCCCTCCTCAATGTTGATACCGAAAATATCAATGTGGTGGTTCTATAGTGACGAAAAGTCAAACTAAACAAATTACAGAATTGTTTCTCATATTAGACAATATAATGCAAGCTGCGTGGTGTTTTACGAGCATGACAGCTATCTAGATATTTCATTGCCTCGCGCCATCTTGCAATCGTATATAGTCCTCTGAACTGCATTCTGCTGAGAGTCCTTGAAGTCTATGAGACATGTATGGGTTGATTCTGGAGAATTTTCGTTGCGTAATACTTGAGAAATATGGCGAAGCGGTCTGGAACAAAGTTGTGGAAAAATCTGGAGTAAGACATCACACTTTTGCTACACACAAAATCTATTCGGAAGACATCATAGTTCGCCTTATTCAAGCAGCTACAGAAGAGACCAAGCACAGTTCGCAAGAGGTTACCGAGGATGTTGGAATTCATTTCCTCCGATTTATTGGTCAGTATGGCTACGACAGAATTTTAAAAGTGCTTGGTAGACATATGAGGGATTTTCTGAATGGCTTGGATAATCTTCACGAGTACCTACGATTCACTTACCCAAAGTTAAAAGCACCTTCGTTTTTCTGCGACGATGAAACGGAGCATGGACTTAAACTGCATTACCGCTCCTCGCGTAAAGGCTTTCTTTACTATGTCATCGGTCAGATCAAAGCAGTTGGCCGATTCTTCTATCATATCGATGTTGAAGTGGAACTTTTGTCTCACACTGAAAGCAAGGAAGGAACGAATGCCTTGTTTCAGCTGACGTTTGACAACAGCGTGTATATGGAATCACGCCGAAGGCCGAAACGACACTCTGTCATTTCATTGAACGGGAATGCCGAAAATCTTAAAATCCCCATGGAAGTATTTTACGAGGTTTTTCCTTTTCACATTGTATTCGATGAGGAAATGGTGATTTCCAGCACGGGCAATAGCTTGGAAGCCGTTCTACGGGGCCTTCCTGGAAAAAAGATTTACTCACAGTTCACTCTGATTCGACCCTTCATGGAATTCACCTGGGAAAATGTGAGTGTTTTAAAACTGTTAAGATATATTGAAAGTATTTATATTTGGTTGAAGACCAACCTTGTATATGCAGACACCATATTCAACTAATGAAAAATGGTGTTGCGTGTCATCTTTTAATTATATTCAAAAATAAGCATATGTTTTCCCAATATTCGTACATTTCAAGAAGAAGGTTTAATGTTGAAGGAGAAAGTGATCAAAGCCATACCGCTCAAAAATACCTTTTTTATTGTTTCCCTTTTCTTGATAAAAATCAACTCTCACCTCAGAATACATTAAACCAGAATTGTCACTTACAATATTCTTTTTTTTTTTTTATGAATAAGAGGGTTTAATCTTTAAGAAAAAGGGGATTTGATTTTGTGCTAAACCTGAAAATTAGCCCTTTTAGTTTTTTCCTTTTATACCAAAAAAATTATAGGCATTTTTATCTTTTTCTCCTAAGAAAAGAATGAGCCATAAATTTCAGTTTATACATGTGGAAACAAAGTTAATGTGTTCACATTAACTAGCTATATTACTGGTCATTTCTATCAGAGCAACCTTCTCAAAGGTATATTTTAGAAGTAGCCTACTTGAGGAAATATTTAGAAACTTTTGGGTGTTACTTTTAGCAGCTATTAGTAGTTTCTTGGTGTTGCATATCAGGTGTGATCACCCGATGTGCCATAATACAAAACATTGAAAAGGCACCAACTTATAAACTCGGCATGTACAGTTTGAAGTCTATCAATCCATGTGATGTTGCTCTGTTGGTTAGGAGTTGTTTAATATTTTGGGATGTCAAGTCAAAGACCTTTGTTTAAGATAACTTGATGAAATGTTTGCATATTGTATTAAGCCTTTTATTATTGTCTGATTACTGACATTGTGTGTTACACAATCATTTCTGACATTAATCATGCATCATGTATAAAACACTATAACTGTAATTTTATGCATATAATTTGATATCAAAAGGAAATGTTGTGTTCTGAATGCCTAGTAGCATTTTAGGTATAGATGGGAGAGATAAAGTACTGTTAAAATGTTTTCAAAATAAGTCAGTATCTTAAAACTTACAAACACAAAGCTAACACAACCAAAAAATGATTTCATGAAAATAAAAGGCCATCCTTCCATGATTGAAGAACAAATAACCCCGCTTCCCATAACTAATTGTTTTAATGTTTAAAAAAATATGTTATTTCACTCATACAGCCTGTCTTATTGTTAAAAAAAATACATTATTGTACTCTTATAGTATGTCAATGTAATACATTTTGCCTTACTCAGAGTAAAGACATTCATGGTAATCCAAAACTCATTCTAAGGTTTGACGCACTTTCAAATTACAAAAAACTTGCTGAATGATTGGCATTCCATGCATCAATGTTACAGTGTATGAGAGTTATTTTTAAAGTTTCTAATGTAATTTTAATTAGTTAACACATGTTTTTATTTAACAGTTTTTGGTGTTTCTAAGTTTGTTGAGTCCACTTCCTTTGTCTCTTTAGCCTAAAATAGTAGTGGAAAAGTAAATTTGGAATATTTTGTTTACAAGCGAGAGACTTATTGTGTTTGATATTCATAAACCATACTAAGACTCACTGTCTGGTGCACAGACATTGAGCCAAATAATATCTGTGATGAGATGTGGGTGAACCAGATGTTAAAATTAATGTTAACCTTATGTTCTATTTGTCTTTTCAAAATCTTTTCTCCCTTTTTCCACAAGTAGTTATAATCCAAGTTTAAGACAAATTAACAGCAAAAATAGAGTCACAGGTATTAGTATTGTAAACATTTTGGTGTAAAACTTGACCCCAACCTTGCCCATTGTGTGGCATTTATCTATAAAATTAATATTTCATTGAAGTAAACTTCCTCTGTTCCCTACATGTATGTATATATTTAGATATAGGGCCATGCAGAGACAATTTTTCATTTTTAGGCAAGATAAAAAAAATATTATTATAACCTGTTGTTCTTAAGATCTTGTTCTTGTATGGTGTTGTAGCCATACTGCTGTGTCAAAACAAAAGTGCGGCATTGCAGTGGTTATTAAGGACAAGAATAATGTTTACTGTTTTATTCTGTATTGCCATTCATTTCCAAGTTTATGAAATAGAATTTTTTTGGCAGTGGATAGCTGGGCAAGTGGTTTTGAAAACATTTTAAGGCTTTGATCTGTTTTTCTTTCTGGCAGGATAACTAACTTTATCATTTCACTGTGAAGTTTCACTGTTAATATCATAGGTGACAAATTACGCCTTAATTTTGGCGCGAAATTTCAGCGTTAATTTGTAATTTCACATGTGAAATTACAAAATTGCCATGGCAACCTCCTGTACGTCTCCGTTTCAAGATGGCAACGAAGTTTTAAAATGTCATGAATGAAGATGTCAGGGCATAAAAAGACGCTTTAGAAAACTTGAACACACGAAAGAGCACATCAAAAAGGATTCTTAGAGGTATGTTGTCGAAAAATTCCGAAAACTTGAGCCAAATTTCAACTCTAAAGGTTTGAGAGAGTGGAGTTCACGATCGATCGATACGATCCAGGATAAACAAGTGAAAAATCCTCGATTGCTAGCGTAATTTGTCACCCATGATATTTTAGGTAATCAAATGGTATACTCGTGAAATTAGGGAATAATTTCGCTTGCATTTTGTCCAAATCCTAATAATTTCCCTTGCCTAAAGGCTCGGGAAATTATAAGGATTTGGACAAAACGCGCGTGAAATTATTCCCTAATTTCACTCGTCACCATTTGATTACACATACGTATACTGCAAAATAGTATTCATTTGAAAGGTAACTCCATTAGAACATCTTCCACAGATTAGATCATTAGAACAAAATGCATATATTGCAGTGTATGGTTATGGATATGGTTGTTGTCTTTGTAACCCAGGGCAACAAGATAATCACATCAGACAGCTTTGGACAATAAGTAAAAACTTAAAGCCTTTTACAAATTAAATCACATCAAAATCCACATCAGTTTGGAACAGCAAATGCAGTTCATTACCAGTGTTTATGTGAGTGTAACTCTCTCATCAGCAGTAGCTCATACTGGATTAACAAAATGTTGGAAAATGTCGATAATATTTAATAGTTATTAAAATTTACAATATATTATGCAGAAGTTTTTATATACCGGAAATGGTATTCAGATCCATGAGTGAAGGCCTCTGCAAATCAGAGGTGAGAGAGTGTCAGGAGAAATTAATAATATTATGAATTATTTGGGTTAAGAGTGCTGTGCTGTATTAAGTTTTTATCCTTCATTTCACATCTTGTTCAGAAATGTACATTGTACAAAAAATTGTGATGCACCAGGGATGTAGCTACGAAAAAGCTAAACATGCTTTTTTGTTAGTCAATCCAGGAATTTTTTTACCCAACTGTACCTTCAAATTTTCCCCCTGTTTGTTTCCTTAGCAATTTGAGCCAGTAGTAGGCTCTTTTTCAGCTGGTGTAATTAGCTGGCAGCTGGCTCTTAATTAGTGAGATGCCTGGATGCATGTGAAGAATTTTTGTTTTGCTTTTCTGAGATTGCCATGGTCATCCATGTTACTTGATCCGTTTTATGTTTTGGGCTGCTTGTATAAAATTAATATAACAAGAGATTGTTGGTTGCTTGGCTCATGTGAGGAACAAAGAACACTACTCCCAATCTATTACAGGTCATTGGGTGATTCCATAAGGAAGGCAGGCACTTTCATCTTGACCACAACCACCCCCCCCCCCCCCCCCCCAACCTCTTACTATCCCTAATTCCAGAATAGAATTATTTGGAAAGTAAGTTAAAAGAGTGATTGCTCTCATATAGGCAATGGCAGCCTGTACACATACATTGTTTTACTTTTCTGTTTTTTTTTTGGGGGGGGGGGGGGGAAACATCAGTGAGCATGAGGAAGAAAAATAAAGTCTATCCTCTTTTTCCCCACCCCCTTGCCCTGGTAGTCAGTAAATCCCCCCTGGTTTTTATTTTTTCCCATGCACACTCGACAGACCTTGAAGAGAAAATAGAGGGTTTGTTAACAGGCTAAGGTGACAGCACCTATACATTGTGTATATGTACTTTACAGGTGAGAACACACACAAATGTTGTGTTTGAAGTCCAGTCAATTGAGGCTATAGTGCTGCCAGTGGACAGTGATCTTCAGAATGGGGAGGTGATGGTGAATGGAACAGAAAAGGAAGGCTCTGGTGACCTGTGTTTTATCCACCTCAAAGGGCAGATGCTGTACATGGAGGAATGGAATTCAATGGTTTACCTTTCAACCCCAATGTAATTATAAGAATACCGGCAGTCTTGATATTCAGAATAACACTGCACAATACAGAGCAGTTAGGAATAGCATAAACTGCCCTCTTATCAAATGTTGAAGTTTGCATGGTTAACAGAACATGTAGCCAGTCAGTTCAAGCTACTTTAATTTCTTTGATTTAGGTTTGTCAGTGATACATAAAGGCTTTTGACTAATGTATGTGGCAAATAGTATTACAATACTCCTTTAAGCTACAGCTGTAGTAAATGTTACTGTGTTCCATTTTCAGAATTGAGAAACTGGAGATGATGCATAGTCTTGGACTGTACATCAATGACCTGAGCATGCATGATTCTAGCAGAGATCTTGTTTTAGCTGGGACACAGCAGTCAGCAGAACTAAGATTGGCCCTTGATCAGGTACAAAAAACTAATATCAATTATAAACACTGTTTTTGATTATCATATTACACTTTAGAAACAGTATTTGCGGTTTAAATTTTTCATGGAGGTATTTCATGTCATTTTAAGCACATTATCTTGCGAAAGTTACCTCTGAGAATATACTAGAACTTCATGTTTGCTTTTTGAACCTTTGCTCTCTACTCTCACAAAATGTCTTAAGACTTTTCCAACTCAAGAAAGCTAACATAATTGCACCATTCATTTATTAGGAGCTTCTGAAAAGTGCTAAGCTTGAAGAGAGCATGAAAGAGCTTGATATTGAAAAGAGGAGGACGGATTCATTGTTGTATCAAATGATCCCTAGATCAGTGGCTGATAGGCTACGGCAGGGTGAACCAGCGCTCAATACTTGTGAGGTATTTACCTTCAGTATTTTTTTTTTTTTAGATAAAAACAGTTTACCAGCAGCCATAACCCTAAACCAACAATACCGTTACACCTTTGTTTCAGATGTTCCATGATGTTTCTGTCCTGTTCAGTGATGTGGTGGGATTCACGCACATCTGTTCACTAATCAGTCCCATGGAAGTGGTCACCATGTTAAACAACATGTACACAGCTTTTGATCACATCTCAGAGCAGCATAAT